>JAQMYI010000008.1:2986588-3003490 GCA_030014275.1 Clariallabes melas
AGGATGTTTATTCTTGCTGGTGCGGAATGTTAACAGGCTGAGCGTTTGATCAGAACCTTCTAGAAGCAGAAGACTTAGAATGTAACTGAAAATCACAACGATCAAAGGCTATCCAGTAACACTAATGTTGATCGTCTGATTCGTCTCAAGCAGCGTAATCGGTCCTGTCGATGGTTTAAACCTCATGTCTAGTACAAAGCGATTATCTTTTTAAAAAATTTTTTTTTATGCTAATCTATTAATGAAACGTCGTGAACGTTTGCTGTTTTTTTTGTTTGTTTGTTTACTTCACCACAGAACGATGTTGATCAGTTCCCACACTGGTTGGCCGTAGACGCTCCATGTACTGACTGGACGTTTATTATTACAGTGTGAATGTTATGTTATGAGTGCGATTCGTTCCAAATGGCTCGTGTTTATCCGTTTTAGTTAATTTAATTTAAAACATTTGTTCTGATTTAATTAACAGGATGGGATTTATTTTCTTTAACAGCAGAAACAACCACCATGATGCTAACAATTTGTTGTATTTATATTGCTTAAATACTTTGAAGTCTTCTTTGAATTGCTACGAGCGCATTTACTTCCATCGCACGGATAAACGCACCTTAAAGTCGATACCAGTAAAACACAAATTACACATCGCGCAATCAAAAGTCACACACTTGTTACTGCTACTTCTTTTACAGCCGAAAAATTATTTTAAAAAATGGAAAAAAAAAAAAAAAAAACATTAACATTTTTTTTTTTTTTAAGTTGGCCTAAATAAATTAAAAAGTGTGAATCAATTCTAAATCTAAAACTTTCTGAATTGAATAATAAAAGTTTTAATTAATTGCATACTTGATCAAAAATCACAGCTGTTGTACTGACTAGTTTAGAGAAATCTTTCCTCATACATTATTTGATTAAAAAAAAAAAGTCTTTAGTTTATTTCCTGCAGCAGCGTTTCCTGAGAAGAGATCGCTTACTGTAGCGTCTTACTTTGTTTGAGTTTAGTTGCCTTTAGATGTCTAGGAATGTCTGCGAAACAGGTTCATTAACTCCAAAACAGCCACGCCCTCACCGTCGAGGCCTGGGCGAGATGACGATTTAATATTGCTATATAAAACATGATAAACACAATGTACTTCCCTAGTGATATTCCTGACACTGTCGAGAGGAAGCTTCAGCAGTGTAGTACTGAAACACTAATAATTAATAGACATAGATTAAGTATTGCAATTCCTCTATAATCCTACAGGTGGTGCTATAAACAGTTCACACATTGGGAGGCGGCACAGCGTTGTGTGCGTGTGTGGTAGAAGTTTGTAATCTGAAAAAAAATTATTTATCAAATTGGGATTTTTATAAAATGGTGACCATATAGAAATCGCAATACAAATCGAATCGCCAATAAGGTATGATGATCGTCTCGGCTTCTTCATGGGAAATTCCCCATCCCTATAAATAAATAATATAACATCTTAAAAACGTAAAGAGTCATTTCTCCTCTTATACAGATTATAAATCTTCTGTTTGTGTCAAGACTGTAGAAACATCCAGAACTCAGCGCTGCTCCATAACAGGAAACAGACGCGAGAGCTGCGTTTCAGCCGAGTCACGCGAGTGTGTGCAGATTCACTGAAACACTCGAACACCCGGTCTATCGTCTGCCCTACATTCCGTGTGTCTCAAACCACAGGAAAGGCAAAACCATGTCGAGTGTCAGAGAGAGAGACAGACATCTACAGTAACGACGATCTCGTGATTACATAAAGCAGAACCCCTTGTAAAACTGCTGAGTCATCTTCACTTAGTGCAGAGTCATTCTGAGACGGCACATCAGTCCAGAGACTCCTTCAAACCGGTTCATACTGAGACACGTCTGAGCGTCTGGCTGCGCTCCAGATGAGTGTGTAAGAGGGAGAGAAAGGGGGGGAAAGCACGTGAGAGTGAAGTAGGGGGAAGAGCACGCGAGAGCACGCGAGAGCGCTCGAGCAGAACATCTTGACTAGTCCTCCAAACACAAGAACAGCTCCTGGGTATTTTTCTGGACCCCATGGTGCTACGGCTCCACTAAATCTTGCCAAAAATGCAAAGACGTCACGAAAACATCTGTACACTCACTTCGTTTGGTTTTCCACTGACGCGAACAAGTTTTGAACGGCCCCCAGATGTGCCCTCAACTTGGCCGGCGCTCGTTTCAGATCGGTGCGTTAGTTCGTTTGCCGAAGCAGATTTCACTTATAATTGAAATTTTGTAAATGGAGGGCGTTCGTATACAGAGGTTCCGCTGCATCATCATTATGAACGATATAAGGCTTGAGGAAAACTCCAACCTTTTGACCTTGTTGCGCTCGTGGTTCCAGCAGTGTACCAGCTGAGGCACGACCGTGTGGGACTCGTCCTCTTGATTCAGGGACCACAGATCTTTCTCTTCCAGGGGCTTTTTGTAGCCACGCATCAACATCCTGCAGATAGACAGACAAGTAAGGATTTAACCAAAAAGAACAAAACACTATTAGACACATAGATTCATACAAAAACAAATTAAATGGCTAATGCAATTAATTTGAGTGTGCTGAAAGTTTTTATTTTATTTTTTTTATTTAAATCCAAAAGGCCTGGCTGTTCAAACAGTGCTGTATCAAAGCATATTCATGGAAAGTTGACTAGAAAATGTTAAAGTCTGGCGGGAAAATGTACCGAGCAACAGGTCCGACCTCAGGGCTACGAAGATTAATCAGGCACAGCTAATCGAGATCTCGGGAGAGCTTCACAAGGATTAAAGTGAGGCTGGAGTCAGTGCATCATGAGCCACCACACAAACTGTTGCATCCCTACTATCAAGCCACTCCTGAGACATCAGAAGCATCTTAAGTGGGCTTAGGAGACTTAGGATGGACTTTGAAAGATCTTAGGGGACACTCGTTTATTGAGAATTAAATGGTAAGCCATAAATCCCTTTTATTATTGTAATTTTTGACCTAATGAGTAATCAATCTAGAATGAGAGCTTCACTTATGCTACTTTTTTTTATTCTCAGACCAAAAGGTATGAATGCAATAAAAAAAATAAAAAAAAAACCTATTATCCCCATTCTCTCTCTCTCTTTTTTTTTTTTTACATTTTTTTTTATTCAAAACCCCACTTCACCCGTGACACACCCTGCCGTAAAATCCAGAATCTATAACATCTACGTTTAAAACCATCAGGATAATCGCCACACCAGACATTTTTTTTTTCTTAAAACACTTGAACAATCATCACTCAGTCAACAACTTGGTGCATTTTAGGTGAAGTGGAACGTTGCTAACTCTGTACGAGACTCCAGTGCACAGGAATGCACATTGTTACTCAAAGCTCTCGGCGTGAAGTCAAGCGTTATTTCTCAAACATCTACACATTTTAGAATAGCGGATCACACAAAATTACCAAGGTTGTGTCATATCAAACCAGGACCTATGATGAAATTTCTGGGGAATGAAGGCGTAAAAGCTGTTGATCATTACGAAACACCTCAAGCGCAGTGCGGTAATGAGACTCTTAGCTGCAGTTAAACATTTGAAAGGCGGCAGTAATTCCGGGAACGCTGATCCCGTCCAAGCTGCCGTCGTTCCCGTCTACATTCCGCGTCAATTCTTAGAAATATCGACTGATATTCTTAACGGATAACTTGTCGCCACAATTCAACCCCCCCCGTACAGTCCTGACCTGACCTCGCTCCACGTCATTTCCACATGTTCGTGGATATTAAAGGAGTTCCTGGAAAGCCGGTGTTTTTAGACCTTGATTGCGTCCACGCTCTGGTGACCCGCTGGGATAAGTGCATGGCTTGGGTTTTTACTCCAAACAAAACTATTTAAAAAGTCCCAGTTTGACTTGAACACCTGTCATAAAAAAGGAACAGCGTTGTAAGTGAAAACTTTATTAAGATTTAGGTTAGTTGAACAGATGCCCTGTAGCTCAATTTAAACTAGAACAGTATTTACATTTATTATGTTATGATGCCGAGCCCTGAGCCAGACATTTCCATTTCAACTATTTCTTCTATTTAATATACATTTATTTGCATGGAATTTAGTTAGAGAGAGATTTTGAGATAACCGGAGTCAAGGCCTCAGGACTACGCAATTCTTAAAATAAATAAATAAATAAATAAACTCCTCTGGGGGATGTTTTGAAAATGAAATATGAAAAGAAATTTTTTTAAAATAATAATTATACATAATGGTTGATGTTTACAGTATGACATGCATAAGACATGACAAGACTGGTTTTTCCTCCTTACCCTGTGATCCACCAGAAAGTGATCCTGGACAGGAAACTCGCTCCCACTTCTGGACACGGATTCTGCATTTAGATAACAAACAAAAAAAGTTACATTAAAAAAAAGAAATCTCTTAAAATTAGATTAGAAATGATCACGATTATAAACACATATTTTAGCACTTGAATGACCTCAGTCGAGTCATCATCCATCTCTGAAGCCTGCGTTCTTAATCGAGTTTAAAGATCACATGCTGTCCAACTGGACATTACTGTTGTAAACAACTATTGATTCTCCATCAAGAGAAAAAAATATATATATATTATATCCACAAAGCTTAAGCTGGACGAATTGTTTGTGACATCACGTGTCCTGGTTGCCTAGCAACAGCAGTTCAAGCAGTCAACCACTTCCCCATGTCGCCCGCACAGATTTGGAGTTTCCCCTGATAGAGCCGACGTCACCGTGCGTTTCTGACGACACGGCTGGCTTTTAAGGATCAGGAAAATGAGTGCTTATGAGTTCAGGAACTGGACTAGGTGGAGTGTTTCTCCGATCGTTCATCTCGATCCTGTAATCGGATTGGAGTCTAAATCACCGTGAAATCATCTGTACGTCTGAGCTACATTTCATAAACAACCTGAAACAGGTCTTTGCGTCTCCCGGACTCGACTGGAGTGACAGAGACGGGATTGGGACGGCAGTGGGAGCTCAGAGGGTTACGGCACCGAGATCCTGATCGGAAGGTCGGCGGTTTCGAGCCACGGCTCCACCAGGTTATCACTGTCGGGTCCTCGAGCGAGGCCTGTAACCTGATCTGCTCCAGGGCTGTACCATGGCTCATGTACCGTTGCATGAACCAGTTTCTGGCAACAGGTGGAACAACTGGGAGCTGAACAACGCTCGTTCCCTTCAGGCATGTCGGAATGAAAAGTCTGGACTTTTAACCCAAACGCGAATCTGATCTGATGAACAAATCTTTAGTAGGATGCTGATCTCATCATACTGCATCAGAGCGAGCAACAGCTGCTGAAACAGCTAAAGAAGGGGGTCTGGATTTCTGCCTTCTTCTAGACCAGTGGTGCTCAACCACCGGGGAGCGGACCGGTACCGGGCCACTCAGAAAGAATAAAAAAAAAAAAATACAAATAATAATAATATTTTTTATTTTACTTTAATTTTATTGATTATCAGAGTCTGCAGAGTTTTATTTTGAAGACAGATCAGATCGTCTCCCGTTCGCTTCCTCCGTGTGACTCGCATGTTACAAAGTCCGCCCTGTCTAATAAAATGTGGCATTAAAGTGTGTTTGAGGCGACTTCAACTCTGCTGTTGTACTGGATTAAAATCAAGGGCGTAATATCCTGAAATCACAACATTAAAAAAAAACATTGAAACGGTATGTCTTTGTGTTAAAATACAGCATTTTTTGGTTGTTTGAAAGGGATGCAGGGTTTTTAGAGGACAGACGCGTCCCCCATTAGAGCTAGATAAACATCAGTCTTAAAATATGAATGTGAACGGTCATGACATACCAAAACTCAGAACCAAAAACTATTCGTAATGTGAATGTAAGTCTTAGTGAAAGGTTAAAGACGTGAACAAAGGATGTGGTCTGCAGAAGACGTCTTCATGCTCATGTATTTATCGGTCTGAATAACTCGCGCATATCCGCATTAGTAACCTGAAACACTAAGGCACCAGTGCTGAGCCGCGGCACTCAAGTTAGAGCTCGTCTAGAAGACCGGCTGGAGGTTTAAGGAGAGGAGATCTGTAGACTGTGCTTAAAGTCCTCGCAGTACGAGTCTGTGGTTAAGGAGTTTTATATAAAAATCACATTTTTGTACCCACAAACCTCACACACTCCCTCTCTCTCCCACATGCAAACTTTAAGGTTTTGCTTGCGGTGAGGAATAAATGATCTGGCAAAGTTCACACAGAAACTAAATCTGACACAATCCAGAACAGACTCAGGGGGAGGAATTCCTTTAAACCGGTTTAAACAGCGCTCCTTATTACAGCACTGTATTGTGCTTGGGAAAACTGTTTGATTTCCCGTTTATATGCACAAAGCAATAAGACCAATGGAAGATCCGACGTGCCCAGTGAGGTCGACATTTACACGGCGGTAGAATCACAATCGAGGGTGACTGGAGAACACGTTCGGCGTAACTACGCGCGCTCACCCAGTCGTCTAGTCTTTCATCGAGACAAACATCCTCCAGGCTTCCTGTTGTCAAAGCCGTGGTCCGAGTAACGTCTCGTGGTCGTCCCTGAGGTTTTCGGACACCGTTGTCCGAGCTGATGTCTACGGCGACACCGATGCGGTGCCCTTCTGATATGTTCATGTTTAATGTCAGTGTTACTACAGTTACACTCACCGGGTCTTTGACGGTCGGGGAGAAGAGCGGCAGCCGGTCCGAAATGCAGGACAGGATGAGTGAGATTAACAGCAGGGCGTAGTAGATGTAGAACGTGGTGTATCTGAAGGTGCTCACAGAATCAGGCTAAAATAGAGAACATAAACTGTTAAATTACTCCAAATCATCTCTCTCTCTCTGTCTGTCTCACACACACGGATTGTATTTAATACATGCAATAATGACCATGTGTAAGTTTACAGAGTGAGCCACAGAGATTATTATAGTACAACATTATGACAACAACAAATAAATAAAACATGGAATCCAGTTCTAATCATTTACACCACAGCGGTGTAGAGTTCTGGATTCTGATTGGTCAGACAGTGTTGATTTATTTTCCATGTACAGGTTTATATTATTACGCTCACTGCATGCTTTTGTTTTTATAGTAACCTCTAATTCAGGGAAATATTTGCCAGATGCAGACACGACACGTAAACATGGAGTCTGTTGGAATACCACCTGGAGCACTGTAGTGACTGCTGACCAACACCCTGGCAACCACATAGCAACAGCCTTCCTACCTCTTCGGATAAAGCAGCCTCGTGAAATGTAAAAGCGACCACCCATCATCAACACCCTAACACACACATGGTACACCACACAAATAACATAGCATAGCTTCCAATGACCAACTGGAATACTACAGCGACATCCTAGCAACCACATAGCAACACTTTTGGTAATCACCAAAAACACCACAACATTCAGGAAGAGCATAGCAACCTTTTTTTTTTTGGAAAACCACACGAACCAAGCAACAACCCTAGCAATCAACTAACATGGGAAAGCAACCAAGCAACACCCAGAAAAACACTTGGAAAACCATACAAACCAAGCGGAGCAACACCGTGAAAAAACCACTTGGAAAACCATACAAACCAAGGGCAGCAACACCCTGAAAACCAGCTGAAATGCCATAGCAACCAAGGGCAGCAACACCCTGAAAACCACCTGAAACGCCATAGCAACCAAGCAGCAACACCCTGAAAACCACCTGAAACGCCATAGCAACCAAGCAGCAACACCCTGTAAACCACCTGAAACGCCATAGCAACCAAGCAGCAACACCCTGAAAACCACAGCAACCAGGCAGCAACACCATAAAACCACCTGAAACACCATAGCAACCAAGCAGCAACACCATAAAACCACCTGAAACACCATAGCAACCAAGCAGCAACCCTGTAGAAGACCATAAAAACCAAGTGCAGCAACACTCTAGAAACTACTTGAAAGACCATCGGGACCAAGCCCAGCAACACGCTAGCAGCCATAGAAACCACCAAGAAGACCTTAGCAAGACCATAAAAACCACCTGAAATGCCATAGCGACAAAGCAGCAACACCCTTAAAAAAAATAAATTAAAAAATTATAAAAAACCACTTTGAAGAAAATAGCAACAACACCATAGCAACCACACAGCTAGCCCAAAACATCACGTAGAACCCACAAAAAAGCAACCTCATTTAACACAATAACAGCTGCATGGAAAAGTACTCCAGCAGCCACCAAAGATCCCACAGAAATTACTTAGCAACACCCCTAGCAACTGCATACAAACAGCCTATCGATCACCTGATATGCCATGGCAACAGCCTAGACACACCATACAAAATTAACCCCACAGCAGCCATCAAGGAAAGACCCTAACCATCCCATAACACCACCCTGGCAACCCCAAGAGACCCTGAGGAAAACCCTAGCAACCGCTTTAGCGCAACTGAGAGACTTGTACTGTATTATTGATGTTGCCTGATGAAGCGTTCAGTAAGGAGATGATTATTGATGGAAGGAGTCTCCAGTGTCAGCATTTTCACTTTGTAAGGCAACAAAACCGTGTGTTTCACAGGAACCGAGGGACAGACTGATTACAGTTAGAACATTACTGACTACAGCAATATCAGTGTCCACGGTCCAGCGTCAACCTGAGACGAGTGGACATCAGTAATACATAAAAGAAATGTATATATAAAAAAAAAAAATGTAAAAAAAAAAAAAGGAAAATACAATGTAACTGGACATGACCCTGTAGACCGAAATCCTCACCTCGTTGATGGCCCACAGGATCTTCGAACGAAATGTGATCGTGGCACAAATTAAAGCGATGAGCCAGAAGTGGAGCATCACGCCGGAGGACTGGACGCCCTTCATCCGCTCGTACTGGATGAAAAACGTAGCCAGCAACTGTTAAAGAGACAAAAACACACAATTACAGTTTGCTTTTCAACTAGCGACTATCTTACAATTAGCATCTGCCTTACAAGTTCTAATAAACATGGTAAGAACTGTAATGATCACTATTAAACTTTGTTGTTAATTGTTTTGCATAATATTTCTCCGTAGCTCACATCTCTATTGACCTACACCGCAAGAGCACAGTTCATATACAATGGTATAAATAAAACTAAATAAATAATTGTTAGCATGGTTAACGATCGGTTAAGAACGGCTGGTGAAATTTGCAGCCCTAATAAAAACCACAGGGTATTAAAAACCAACGGTGATTTACAGCCACACCACGAGCAGGGATGCGGCTATAAACGTGATGAATCAACACTTTCCGACCAATCGGAATCGAGGATTCGGTGCTGTGATATACAGTAAGCGATGTATACGGTATACGGTTGAGGAGAACATGGAGATGTAAATGATATTTGTGTACACGACAGTGGATCGTTCCTGTGTCTCGTCTCACCATGGTGATCCCGAGCAGCGTGGGACTGATGAGGTAAACAGGTGCGACCGCAACCCCGTGGCCTCTTTCCCAGAAAGTGTAGAAGACATCTGACCAGCAGATAATCCACAGCAGTAACCCAGTGACCTTAAGGGAAAAGGAAAGAAAAACACTGAGATAAGGAAAGGCTTAAACAAACACTGATACAGACGAGAACACAGGGGCTACTCCTGTTAACACACACACACACTTCACTGTAGAGTAACAAGTGCGGGATTATATACTGTACATACTGTAGCGTATACAACAAAAGTGTGTGTGGGGGCGAAATCGATTCAGTTATGCATCATGAACATTTCACGCATCGCCTCACTGACTGCAAAATGACAGATTTTTTAAATTACTTTTAAATTTATACATGTTTACATTTGAGGTGGAAAAAAGGTTACAGTTCCTCTATAATCCTATAGGTGGTGCACTCTGTGGTAGGAGTGAATCATTTGCCAAGTTTGTTAAGAATTGTAAAAGAAATAAAAATAAAAAAAATCTAAAATAAATACTTAAGACACTAATGGAATCACAATACAAATCGAATTATTAACCGATAATTTCATTAATTGTTTTGCGTCATATTACTCCGTAGCTCATATCTTTATTAACTTCTACACCACATAACATAAGAGCGAATTAACTGGTCGCTGGGATGGACTTACTACCGGTTAGTGAGACTAATCGTTACCGAGGAAGCATAAAGACTGGACTTTGGAGAAATAGAAAAAGGTCATGTGGTGTGATGAGTCCGGATTGAGCCTGATCCAGAGTGACGGAGGTGATCGGGGTAAAAAGGGAAGCGCATGAAGCGATGCACACATCATGTATCAGCCACTGTACAATCCTGAGGACTGGAGGAAAGGTTATGTTATATAATCAAAGCTAAAGGTGACAATGAAATATTAGGTGTGTGTTATTTACTTTACTTTTTGGTAAAGTACACTTTTACTGTATACTAACTGAACTGATTATAACCTGAATGTGATGACGAGGTTTATGATGGAGAGCAAGCTGTAAAACTTTTCTGCAGTTTTTAAGGCGTGACACACACACACACACCCTGTGCAAATTTACATTGAATCATAACCGGCTCTACTGTAATTTTACTTACAGATCGCCCTGTTTAAGTTTAAATCCCTTATTTATTTATTTATTTATTTATTTTAATTACACATATACTTATTACTGATCCACATGAAAAAACAAAACAAAATCAACTCAACAATCAAGAATATGAGCAAATAGATTTTTTCACTTATTTTTATCATTAATTTTTTTATTTGCGATACATGTGCGAGTAAAAAGTGTTAATTGGGTGTGAATTTTAAGCTCGAGTTGAACTAACAAGAATTTTAGTTAAAACAAGGCAAAAAAATAACATTTCTGTCGTGATCGTAAAGAGTGACGGCTGGAATCCATACTTTGTGTAAAACCGCACGTTCTGCATAAAACTAACAGAAATAAGGAAGCAGTTTGAACCGGTTTGCATATTATATACACACTTTAAACCCTTTACAAAAATAATAAATAAAAATGTAAATGTGGGCAGTTAAAATCTGAGATTTTCTCACACACACACTTTCTCAGGTTTGCAACTACAACGTGCTCATAAACGCAGTGCATTATGGGTAATGCACGTCAACACTCACGGTTTTGGCTTTACTCAGGTGGCTCATACAGATGTAGCCGCGGTTATGGCTTCTGAGGTACAGGAAGTAAAAAGGTGTGAGCAGCCAGAGGTAGAGACACGGGATCCAGACGAGGAGTGTGTTCTGAAAACACTGGGTCACGTCTGGGTTCTGAGAGTGCCATGTGCGGTTCCAGTCCTGCAGACACACAGAAAAAATAAATAAATAAATAAAAATGGTGGTCACTCGTTCGGTGAGGAGAGAGAGAGAGAGAGAGAGAGAGAGAAAGAGTTTCGGTGGCGCTGCAGAACTACAGCACACATTGAACACCCCAGTGGACACGCAGTGTCTCTTTCTGCCCCTGTCCCTCTCAGTCTGGGTCCTTTTGCCCCACCTGTGGCTCTCTACCCTAGATTGTCTTCATCATTCCACCCTGTCCTCCCTTTGTCTTTCGACTCCCGTTCTTCTTCTTCTTGTCCTTTATATACCTCTTCGACCTTTCTACCCAGGCCTTCTTTGTGCCCATTTTTCGGCCTTCCTACCCCCCACCCTTTTGATCCTTCTTTGCTTCCCTCTATGCCTTCCTACATTTCCCTCTTCACCCTTACACCCCCGTCCTTCAGGCCCTTTGTTGTCAGTCTATCCCTGTCCCTCTTCATCTTTCCAAACCCTCCTCATTCATGTCTTTCAACCCATCCCTCCTCATGATCATGTCCCTCTTCACCTTTCTACCCTTGTCCTACATGTTTCTTGTTGTCGGTCTACTCTCGTCCCGTCCCAGCTCTGCCCATCTCCACCTTTGTCCATCTTCCTCAGTACAGTTTGTCTTCCTGCTCATCCCCGTCTCTCTCTCTCTCTCTACTTCGCCCTCTCTCGAGGTAGCTAGAGTGAAAATATCATGAATGTAAAGCCGTGGAAATAAATCACACGAGCCGTGTTTTAATAGAGAGACGGTTTAAGAGCGCGTGTAGAAGACAAGCAGGTCGAACTTTGGGATCCAGGAACAACACAAGAGGTAGTGAACGAAACAAAAGTGAACATCAGCGTTATAATGATCACAGGGTCGAGATGAGACGTGGGGGGAGACGGGTCTGAGACGTGGGGGGAGACGGGTCTGAGACGTGATGATTTACACTAAAACAGAAAACACCTGGGAGTCTGGGAATGAGATTAACTTTATAAACTGTTTATTCATCATGACTGTATTAATGTACTACACAGAGGGTTTATTATTAATTCAGGAAAATTAATTGTTGCAAGATGTGACCTTGACATCATTATCATAAAATCATAAACAACTGCCATGTTTGTAAACAACTACAACAACAAACAAGACCTCAACAGGATGTGGCTGATTATTAAAAAGTAAGTTGGAGATCTAACCTCAGAAACCCTGAAACGTTCCAGTCTTGTGTTATTATTAAAGAAATAAAATGTTAATAAGTAGCAATAAGGCGAGGTCACGTGGTGTTAAACACACCGCCGCCATTTCCTCTGTTGTTTCTAAAACTGTACAAAATATACAAGTGTGTCTTATTAGCGTTAGCATTAGCATTAGCAGCGACTTAACCGGCACATATTCACCCGGTTATTAAAATCTCAGCACAGAACTTCCCGACACTCACTCACTCACACTCACTCACACACACACACACACACACACACACACACACACTCACTCACTCACTCACCCAGAACGGGTCGGAGAGCTCCGCAGAGTCCGCGCTACACAAGCGGTCCATGTCTCCGAGCGCTGCGTGAGAGCGTCCCCGTGTTCCCGGCGCACAGCAGCGGCTTCGGCTGCGACGCCACACCGCTGCCTCTTAAGGGCTTACGCAAAACGGGCGCACTCAATCCACCTGCTTGTTTTTTCCCCGCTAACCGTTTTTCGGCTATAGCTACGCCCTTTTCCGGGTTATCTGCACTGTGATTGGTGTTCATTGTTTTGTCCTCTGCGCTGTGATTGGACACTGGACACTCAAAGGGCTGTTTTTTTTTTTTTTTTGGACGAGCTGCAATAATAAATAATCCAAGCATTGGGAGACTTCCTACAGGAGTTAAAGTCAATAAATAAACTGTACAATAAGCTAAACAATCACAATAATAATAATAATAATAATAATACCAGTAATATAATTAACTGCATAATTTTAACATTAATTATTGTTTAAAAAAAACATAGTTCATTTAATACATAAACAATTCAAATAGTTATTGCAATTTAATAATTAAGAAAAAGAGCATTTGCTGTTAAATCACTGATGTTTTTTTATCCTGTATTTTTTGGGGGGAATTTATTAACATTTACTGAAGATAACAGATAGACAAAAAGACAGGCAGATAAATAGATAAACAGACAGACAGACAGACAGACAGATAGATAGATAGATAGATAGATAAGATGCCTTTTGCATTAATAATCAATCTATCTATCTATCTATATCTATCTATCTATCTGTCTGTATATAAGGAGTGTATAAATAGAGCATATAAATCATAAGTAATAGTACGGGGGTAGAAGTGAAACGAAGTTAATTGCCGTGCAATCTTGATGTGCAGTTTTATGTGTGACAAAATGACATCACTGCAAATAGTATTAATTGTGCAAAGAACAGCATGAAAGTGACACTGAAGCTGAATTTATCTGTAATAGAAAAATCTTTACAGACATAGACTGCCTGTTGCTCCGATTACGGCCATGGCATCATCTCAATAATCTTATACAATGTCACAACTTTTGTTTGCCTCCAGAGCTACATTCATTTCTCTCCAGGACCTTGTTATTCATGAAGTTTTCTTGAGGCTACACAGCTGTTTAGTCCCAGTCCCTCGAGGTCTCTTCGTGTTAAAATGCTCTTACTGTCACGATTAAACATAGTCATGAGTTCTTTTGTGTGTGTGTTTTTTTTTTTTTAACAATCCCAGATTACAGGATGTTTTTCTGACCAAATTTCTATCCTTCCATGTTTTAATGCGTTTTTCAGTTCGTAGCCCAGTTTTTGTAGTTTCAGCAGCCTAGTTGTTTTCTTTGTTTGATGCAGGACAGTAAATTGACCCTTCTGAAACAGAGTAACATCTTCGCCACAACCACAGAATATGTCTTCTGACATGGTTGTTTAAGAAATGAGAAGCTCCTCATTACATCAGTCAGTTAAATAACTTATTTCAAGCTGAACCATATTAATCACTGTAATAATTATCCAATGGAAGAGTCTTACCTATTCACTTCGCTTAGTGAAATCCATATGCTGAGATTTTATATTTGTTAGTGTGTGGAAAAACAACAGTCATAAAAAAAAAATATTTGGATAATTCATCTTTTGTGAATTTATTAGCTTAATTGTATTCATTTGTTAACTTTACATTTATGAAAAATTATGCATGAGTCTTTTAGGTCTATAAATAAAATAATTCTTCTAATTCATTTAATATTTATGTACGCTGAGGATAACTGCATTGTATAAATCAGTGAGTTTTATTCCCTGACATGGTTTATGATTAACATTTACCCAAATCCAGTTTTTAATACTGAAGCTGAACTATTGTATGATAAACTGATTAGTAATAGATTAGTGCCCTCTTCTGGACACACGCTGCCACTGCAGCATTTTTTACTCTAATCCACACTTTGTTGTATTTTGTACATATTAAAATCTCTCCTTTGTTCATTTATCTTTTTAAGACACACTTTTATCCTGGACAGGAGTGAAATGGATCTGGAAGCTTTCCCGGGAACACTAGCACAGCAACGCACACACTTACACACTCATTCACAACCAGAGACAATTGTGGAGTCGCTAGTTCACCCAGTGCAATGTTTTTGAATATATATAAGACCAAGAGGAAATTTAAACCACCACAGGGAGAATAATCCAAGATCAGGAGCAAAAAAATAATAATAATAATAATAAATAAATAAAAAAGACCCTGGAACTTTGATACTCACACACGCAGAGACACAGACACTCAAAATCACTGTAAAATAAAATCACATATAACATAATTCAGTGTCACTTCGGGAGGAAAGAGACTTAGGTCATATTTTTTTTTTTGTTTAGTAAGAGATTTATTTTGCACATCTGATGAAAACAGTTGTTTACATGAACATGAGAATCTGCTTGTTTTAACCCAGACTACGCCTTAAAACTCGACTCCCCTCTCCGAGTGATTTAAACACCTGATCAACACCAAACAGACTGTTAAAAAAAACTGTAACAGACCTTTAGTAATTAATGGTAACCTGGTAAAAATATGTAACTACATCCCTGATCTTTTCTATCTATCCATCTACTGTATCTATCCATCATAATTCCTATATCATATTAGTAGAGAAAACAAGATGTACAAGCTCCTCATTACATTTCTAATTTTAACATAAAACATTGTAGCCTTCACTGAAGTATTAAACTTTAATTCATCTTAGCTACTCTACAGAGATACCACAAATGAGAAACTTTCAGATTCTGGTCCGTTTGTTAAAAATATTTTACGTCTCGGACAAATCGAGAGATCGGGCAGGGAAAACAAAACAAAACAAGGTGGTTAGTAAAATAGTTATCATTTTTGTAAAAAAAAAATAATAATCCACTTAAAAAAAAAATAAATAAATAAAAGTGCTCTAACGAGGCTATTACTGTAAAACGGAGAAATGGCGCTGTTGTAGCGGGAACAAAATTGAGTGGCAATTCATGTATCACCACGCTGACACCAAAGTCGATTTTTAAAAGTGATTATTTATGAATTTATATACCGTATGTATGTATTTGAGGTGGTAAAATGTTGCAGTTCTGCTTTACTCCTACAGGTGGTGCTCTCTAAACTACCTGCACATTTACAGGCGGCGCAGCATCATGTGTGGTTGGAGAAATTAATTGCTGAATTGGTTTAGAACTGAAACAAACTCCAAAAATAAATAAATAAAAGATTAAAATCGAATCGTGATATTTATAAAATCGTGATACAGATCGAATCGCCACCCAGGTAAGAACTGTGATAGCATCGTATCAGTGCTACTGGATTCTGATTGGTCAGAAGTTGATCAGTCGTCTATAACAGCAGCTCTCGTTCCTATGGTAACAGCTCATTTGCAAAGACTTTGGTGCTGCGCATGAATAATATTGATGATGATGATGATGATATTGGGGGGAAAAAGTCTTCAGTGTCGGAGGTAAAGCTATAAAACCCTACGTGAGCTTTCAGACGTCTTTTTTTTATGCTTTCGTGTTGCAGGTTTCTTGCTAATGGCTAATGTCTTGCTCTGTTTTAATTTTCGTCATTCGTTTAAAAAGTGGAACAATCTAGTTTTGTCGACGCTTTACAATATTAAATAAAGCATCATTCTTAAAAAAAAAAAAACAATAATGAAAGGAATACAACACGTACAACAGAGCACCCGTGTGCGTGTTATTTCTTTGATTCAAACTGAGAGGATGGATTTTCTTTTCCGTCTCCTTCTCAGACTCGCTCTCTGATCTAAACGCTCTCTTTTTCTAGCAATGTGAACGCAACTTAAGGCAAACTAAGGTCCAGCCAAAAAAAAAAAAAAAAAAAACTTAAAAGCTCCACATCAACTAAAGTTCTTTGAAACAAAAAAAATTGTGTTGTGTCAGTCAGGCTAAAGCCATTACTGTACAGTGAACGCTTACAAACAACAGCAACAACACAAACACATAAATTAACAGTTGTGTGGAACCATGATCCTCTGTTCCATAAGCGAGAACCATCATCATAATAAAAATAATAATCAATCGTACGATAATGAGTGTGATTTGATAAATTCACACACTCGCTTACTATTTCGAGTTTTGAAGAGCGACGTGAGTCTCCTGCTTTTCATGAACACTTACAAAAATCTCTTTCCTCTCGGCATC
>JAQMYI010000008.1:3027402-3040299 GCA_030014275.1 Clariallabes melas
CCCCCCCCCCCCCCCCCCCACAGCGGAGCAAGGAAAATATTCTTGAATATAGCCAAGGGTATCTATAATTTCTTAAAATAAGATTACAACAAACCAAATCTAAGATTATTAAGCTTATTACTTATCAAATGTTAAAGTGAAAAATGTCTCGTTTCGAGAAATAAATTCCTAAAAACATAAAGACATTTTTCACTTGCAATTTTAGTAACATGACTAGAAATAAGAAGCTTAATAATCTTGTTCTATGTTTGACTACATGATCAAGTCTTGTGTACATCAGTGCCCCTTGTAAACTTCCTGAATTATAAAATTGGGGAAAGAAATGCCTGTACAACTGTACAGTCTTGGTGTGAGAGCTAAAACCTCCTCTCCACTCGCTACCTGAGAATGTCTTCTCATAAGGAGAAAAAAAAAAATAAGATCTAACATCACTTTACACTCGCAGATGCATACAATATTGTAAAAATACTATTTTTCTACATATATAAAATGACTCTCTGTAGCACTATCAGGTCCGTAACAAAAACATTTCAGGTTTGTTAAAAAAATAAATAAAGAAACACTGGAAAAACTTGTTTGCATGACGGGGGTTTGTGTTGCTTTTGCCGTCCGAAAGCCCTGAGGAGGCATGCAAGAAGTTTTTTTCTCTCTCTTTTTTTAAATTTTACTGATAAACAAACAGAATCTGGTCCAAACAGGACTGACGTCATTCAATCAAGGGGCGGAGCTTGAACATTTTAAATCAGCTTTTAGTCGTCGTCCCCCCCCTCACAGTACAGGAGCGAGCTTGTAAATTTAGTCCTGAACTAAAACACACAAAGTGCCTTTGTGTATCCTTAAAACCTTTCTTAAGCTACATGGAGGAGAAAAACAACATGTTGCCAACACAGCAGTGACTCAACACACACACACACACACAGAGCACCTTTTCTTTCCAATTGCTTTCCTGTAACCTGCAGCATTTAATATCCCACCAGGCTTAGAAAAATCCGTCATTATTTATTAATTAATCCGGATTTAAAACCCAGTACATAGCAGGGGGCAAATGTAATGGCACCCACACTCTCTTTGTAGCGCCTTTTCACCTATTATTTTTTTTTCTTTAAAAATACAATAATAAAATTGGTAACCAAGTCAAACACCACAACCACTAACTGCTCACACACACACATTCCCACCAGGCTTACGAAAAAGGTCACGTGACCAGAATTATTTATTAATTAATTAGTCCGGATTTAAAACCCAGTACATAGCCGAAGCCAAAAGTAATGGCACCCACACACTTTGTAATGCTTTTTCTGAGGTATTTAACCTAGACATTTTCTTTCAAAAAAAAAAAATAAGATAAAAAAATAAGGTCATTAACTCACACCACAACCACTAACTGCCACACACACACACACCAGGTGTGGCAGAGGCGGTGTGTGTGTTCTAAACAAACACCGACATAGACATCTCCTGTAGATTTTATTTGATTTTTATTTGTATAATATTTTATATTTCATTTTTGTTATGAAACGCTCGGTGTTTAAAGCACTGTTAGCCAGTTAGCCGACTTTAACACGTGTGGTGATTTGTGGTTAGAGATTTTAAAACTAAATAATAGCAATAAAGCCTGGTGTTTAAAGTGGTGTTCAACCCGAATAAAGTGAGTATTTGTGATAAGAATGTGTACTTTAGCTGAGCTTCTGGTAATGTGAGCGAACTTTAAACTGTTACGCATCTCCTTCCTCTTCCCACAGGTTAGCCTAGCCTAGCCTAGCTTAGCATAGCGCAGTGTAGCAGCAGAGTTAGCACAACGGGCTAACAGGCGTGACAAAAAAAATGTACAGCTAGCTTAGCCGAGCTAATCGTGACCGCTAGAGGAGTTTACCGGCTGCAGGAGCGATGGGTTCCGTCTGCGGTTTCTGTAGATATCCGGGGACAAACTCAGCCGCGTTGACGTTCGGAATGAAGGGCTTGGCCTTGACGTTGAGGCCGCTGAAGGCGTCGCTGAGGCCGGGCGGAGCGATGAGCGGGGCCTCGCTGCCCTCATCCTCCTGCTCCCACGAATCCGGGGCAGCGTCTCGCGCTGGCTCCATTAGCGCGCGCGCGGGGCTCGAACTGCTCTATCTTCAAGGCAAATGTATGTATTTATCGATATAGATTTACGTTATTAATCCAAATACGTACAGGACGAATTCTTAAATAAACTTACCCCCTGTTGAAACTTCTTATTAAACAGCCCCCCCACTGTTTATCCACAACTGAAACAGCCGGTCTCGCTTCACGCGCGAGCGGAAAGAAAAAAGGGAGACTCGACTCAACGAACGGAATCCTCGTGTGTACGTACGTCTGTAATGACGCCATTCGTAATCGACGTGCAAGAGCATTCTGGGAAATCGAGTCACCTGCTCGCAAACCGTTCCTCGCTTTTCTAGGTCTGAACATGAACAAATGACTACATCTCCCGCCTTCTACGGTCCTATCGCCGCTTTTAAAGGAACACAAGGTCTCGTTTTATTGTCGTGACGTTGCGATTTCTGTGACGTTTTCTTAAAGGCGTATTGAGTACATCTTTAAAGTAAACGATTGTGCAGTATTCAGGTTATTTATATACAGGTGCGTCTCAATACATTTAAATATCATCGAAAAGTTGATTTAGTTCAGTAAGTAATACAAAAAGTGAAACATATACATTATATATATATTCATTACACACAGACTGATATATTTCAGTATTGAGTGCTGTACCTGTTCATACTTTTCAGTGTTCCAACATTTCTGTGTTAATATTATGGTTATTTTTTTTTTTTAAATAAATGGTAAATGGTAAATATGTAATTTTTTCCACATTGCTCTGAGTTACTGATTTTTTTGTTTCCATTAGATGTAAGCCATATTTTTTAAAGAAATAAACACTTATATCAACCTGTGTGAATCTATGAGTTTAACCGTTTGAATTGAATTACTGAAATAAATAAACCTTTCAATGATATTCAAATTTTTGAGATGCACCTGTATTTGACACCTCAAAGACTTAACATAATAATAATTTGAATATTTTTATGAAAATTATGATTAATTAATATATACATTTTTTAACATAATAAATCAAAATCAATGAACAAAAACATACATCATGTTTCCAAAAGGTGTATTTAGTCACAGAACTAGGGGATCATTTATCATATTTGAGGGGAAAAAACATCACTGACACTGAGTTAAAAAGAAATACAGTAGATGGAAGCAAAGAAGTGAAAGTATCCGGAAAAAAAGACGGTAAAGTTGCATAGGACAATTCTTATGCACTTTGCATACATTTCTGTACATTAATCTTTACAAAAATGTAATCTTGTTAATCAATATTTTAAGGCAATATTTCTTTTCATAATTTTTTTACAAATATTCTCAATGTACAGACATGCAAACTTTGAGTTTCATTGTCTTCTATACATATAATAAAACCGTGCGTGTCTGTAAATTGAAGATATTTGCAAAAATATAATTTGGCGGGACGTAAGATGAGTAATAGAACACATCAAGATGGTGTGTGGAATTTATGTCTGTGTGTTTGTTTCTGCATGGATCACATAAAAAAGTACTGAGCGAATTGTAATGAGTTTTTCACAGGTGTATTTGGCTGAGCTTGAGGTAACCTACAGGCTTTGTTCCAACGCTATGGATAGATGCCCGTGTACATCATAAAATTCGACTTTAAAAAAATTATTCATTAAAAAATTTAACTGACGGCGCTGTACATTTATTAATACGTGCTTTTGAGCGTGCAATTAAATAATTATTAAACGTGTAATAAAAGTACAAATTTTACTTCATTTCAAAATTCAACAGAGGGGCACTGTACAAGTTTTAAAATGTGCGTACAAGTGGCCAATTAAATTCCAGTAACGGGCACATATATTTATTATTTACCACATTTATGAATGCAACATTTATCGTTTCCTTCAACTTCACAATTATGTGCCACTTTTGTGTTGGTCTATCACATAAAATCCCAATAAAATACATTTACGTTTGTGGTTGTAATGTGACAAAATGTGGCAGTTCCCGGGGTATGAATACTTTTCCAAGGCACTGTATATACAGTATTTACACTGTTTTATATATTATATGCTCTTTTTAACCTATATAAATTAGAAAAGTCACAAATGTTAATGTTTTTAAAGGACGTTACAAAAGGTATAAAAAATTTGGTGTCCTCGCTGCACAGGTGGTTGTAAGAGCAGCGTTGCTAAGCAACTGGGAAACACCAACAACAGAAACAAGCTAGCTAATGCTAGAAGCTATCAATTTAGGTGGATATTAATGCTTTTATAAAGGAAATGTAAGGCACAAGCAATTTACAAATAAGACAGACATGTCAAGAATGCTAACGTTTTCTTAATTTAACTAAAATTAATGCATTTTTACCAAACTTAGCATTGTGTTACACTAAGCATTGAATCCTGGGAAAACACAGAGTGAAACAAGCTAGCTAACTCATGAGGCTAACCATTTAGGTAGATATTAATGCTTTTATAAAGGTAAGTAAAGCACAACCAATGTACAAATAAGAAAGTCTTGTCAAGAATGCTAACATTTCCCTCATATATGATGCTACATCACAAAAAAAGTCTTCAATTTACCTACACTTAATGCTATTTACCAAACTTAGCATTGTGTTACACTTAGCGTCGAATGCTAGCCCTAATAATATGGTGTTGTATACAGGTATTATTCAGGGTTTCTATTTTTAATTAAAGTCTACTTATTTAAGTATAATTCAAATGTTAGCTCAGTGCTAATACTGAAAAGACAGAAAGCAATGAGTTCCCAAGGTTTGCTTAGCATCATAATCTTTATTATCATTTACAGACTTGCCTTTTGAAAAAGCTTATATGATTATAAAAAACTAATCTAATCTGCTCGTAGCACTAAATCTTTTCTGCCACAATAAAGAAAGAAAGAAAGATAAAGGGAAAAAACAACAACTACCAGTATATTTATTGCACCAAATTAAGACAGTGTAGCTGCATTGAAAAATCATCCGGTCCTAATGGACATTAACCATCAAGAAATCACATTTACATTTAGTCGTCAACAAATAAACGCGTGAACGTGTTTTTATGTGGACAAACCCGACGGGTGTGTTCGCCATCACGAGATGAACGTTTACTATTGGGTGGAAGGAGACTCACGTGTTCATACTTCATATGATATTCAGATGCTCTTATTAGTGAGCGTGAAAAGGGATGAGTGCATGTAATGAACCGACAAAAAGGAACAACTTCATCAGTGGCTGTGTGGTGATGGACGGCACGCATAAAATAAATCGTTTTTTTTTTTTTTTAGTTACAGTAAATGCAAAGGGTGTCTGCAGGTCCTACAATCGGATCCTGAATTGGATGTTTTTATAAGTCGTATCAGATCTTGATCAGTAGAATAAATAAAGATTATTCTGAGTAAATTATAACAATCTATACAAAAAAAGTGTGCAATACGGTTTTAATCTGATTATTAATAGCATTATATTCGACTTCATTTGTAGTAATCATGAGACTACACAAATAAAACGCACAAAAAAACCAAAAAAAAAATCCCAACACCCCCCACCCCCTTTTTTGTTTTTGCCAAAGAAACACCACACAATCCTTTCAAGCAGCAGTTCAGTGAAAATTTTAAAGTACAAAATGTCCTTGAGACCCTGAATCTAGTCAAAGTGTTTTATTCCTCCCACATCAATCTAAACGTAATATATAATTTGATAATTAGTTACAGTTATAGCAGTTCTAAACTTCATATTTCCTCACAAAAGTCCTTCTTAAACGTTTCCGAGTATTAATAAACCACAAAAACTGTAAAACTGTAACCTCCTCCTCCACCCTAAAGACTTTTAACCGTTATAAAGGGCTGACGCTGGAGACTCCTTCCATAAAATGTGTTCTTATAGAGAGGGCTTTACAATATCTATAATTAATACCAACATTTTAGGCTAGGGGTACAACAGACATTACGTACACCTCTATTTTAGTAGAACTGCTTCTTTAGTTTAAAGAAAATAGTGTAACTGAAAACAAATATATCGAAAAATCAACCCACCATCTACAGTGAACAAAACATAATATATTTATATATATTTATATAATGTAAACGATGTAATCTCGAACAAATACAGAAGAAATGACGCTGCGTGGCAGTGCGCATACTGACAGGGTGTCACGAAACCCAGAAAGGTGAACGTTCGCTAAATCACAGAAACAGAGTGTATTTAGCAAAACAGAAAAAATAAAGTAAAATGTGCGTGATGTGATGTGCACTGATGAAATTTTCCAGTTGTTCCATTGGCTACTCTTCTACAACAACCCTTCACTTCCTGTCCTGCGTTCCAATATTGATGTAACACATACTCATCGACTTCAATATCATACACAATGTGCGCACAAAGTGAGGAGTGCGGATGTCTTCGGATGAAACAACTGCTGTTAATGGATTTATTGCTCCTGTTTACGCTAGATAGTCCACTCTGAAAGAAAACGCAAGATTTTTTTTGTAACTAGACGCGGTCCTTGACGTCTAACCTGACCCCATTCCGAATAATAAAGGTAAAGGTAAGCGGATGAGCAAGTGTTAGTAAAAGTATTGGAACGCAGCCCTAGTCTGACTTGGTCAAGGCATCGAGGTTGCGCACTTCACAGTGTACAGCCGCTTTGGCGTCGCTGATGGATTCGATGGTTCTATCTGATCGACTCGGACTCCTCCTGGCCCTCGGGAACGCGCTGATCTGTCGCCTCTACTTCCGGCGTGAGCGTCAGAGGCGGTGTGTCCGACTGGCCGGAGAGAGGCTGAGGAACTTCCGCCTCCTTTAGAGACTCGTCGAGGTGGCAGACGGAGCTGGTCTCGCTGCACGACTCGGAACCGATGGTGGAGCGCCGGAACAGCCTTTGTCCTGTCGGTGAAACAGGTTCAGGGATTATTAAATGAACCCGGGTCTTAATCTTGTGTAAAATAAACACTTAGAAGGCTATTGCGGGAAAATAAACCTGTAAGACGTTTGGCTGGAGATGTAGGCGTTTCAGGTGAGGCCTCTTTATTTGTCTGAGCCTTCACGGAGTAAAGAGGCTCAGTGCTGTCCAAAGAACCTGCAAAAAAAACAAACAAGGAAAGACATCACACAGGTTTCGCTACACTGGATAGATGAACGGATTATCAGGTTTCAAAGGTACCTGAAATTCACAAAATATCAGGTAAATACTACTGATAAATCCAATAAAAAATATATAAAACAATAACAGTATTTTCAAAATACATTAAATATTTTGAGCAGTGACAAACTGATGAAAGACATTTTCTTTTGAAAGAACTGCTTCTTTTTGTTATCAGTTCATAAACCTGTGCCGCACCTCTTTATGAAAAGTTCATGACCAGCTGCTTCTTGTGAACTGGTGCACTAGTGCACCACCTTCTTTTTGTAAACAGTTCATAAAAGGTACAGCGCGTTCCTGTTCATGAACTTTTGACTCCAAACAGTTGTTAAACAGTTCACTACCTTCTTCTTTCTGAACAGTTCACGTTTATAGAAGTTCTTGTGGCGTGTGGTAGTGTCAAACCAGTTTGTGTATGAAAAGTTAATGAACAGCCCAGCGGCTCCTGCACGTGAACAGTTCATAAGTAGCGCGGCACCTTCTTTAGGCGAACAGTTCATCAGCGGCACATCGGCTTGTTAGCGAACAGCTCATGCGGTACCGTACTGGGGCCGCTTCCGTTTGAGAACATTTCGCGAACAGCACAGTAGCTTGCTTGTGAACAGTTCGCAAAGAGTGCAGCGCGTCCAAAAATGTTGGTGAACAATTAAGTGCCAAGACAGCACCTCGTTTTTGTGGACGGGTCATAAAAAGTTCGCATACAGGTGAGGCAAACTCATGAACAGCAGAGCAAAATGTAGTATTTTGTTTCACAAACAACACTTCAGCTTTTGCTTGTGATCAGTTCATGCCCTGAGAAGCATTCAGCAACAACGCAGCAGACTGTGAACAATAAATGAAGAACAGTTCATAAACAGGGCAGTAGTTTTTCTTTTGCTTTTTGGTTTATGAAAGCTTCACCAACTACGCAGCAGCTTCTGTTTACGAACAGTTCATGAACAAGGCAGTACTTCTTCTTTGTGAACAGTTCATAGCCAGTTCATTGTCAGCAGTCTATAATGGGTGCAGCAGCGATGTTTTCCTACACAGACTATCATGCGTCTTAAATCGGAGTCACTACATCTTTTTTAATTTGTCCAACATGAAGACGGCTTATATTAAGATTTAAGAACATTTAGAGTAATGAAGTGCAGATTACCTGCTGCCAGGTCGAACGTCCTGCCTTTCACCGAGCCCTGAATCGGAGAGAACCAGTTGAGCATGGAGCCGACGAGAGGAATCTGCCGCAGCACCCCCTACAGGAGGAAAGAAAATCCATCCAGAGTTTTTTTCTTCTTTTTTTTCCCTCACATGTCCAGCAGCTATGAATCAAAGTGACTGGACACGCTTCAGCATCTTAAATACGAGTCAGCCAGCTCCGAACACACACACACACACACACACACACACACACACACACACCTCTTCCATGAGTTTCTCCTCAGCAGATTTCTGAAGCTGCAGCTCGGCCTCCAAGATTCCCTTCCTCACCACCTCCGTCATGTTCTCCAACAACTACAGACAAGAAGAAGAAGAGACGCAAGAAATAATGCGATACATGAGGAATACAAAGCAAAAACATGACAATTATTCAAACATCTAAATAGTTAAATTCTGCTTTGCAGGAAGTGGTGACTCTGTGTGTGTGTGTGTGTGTGAGAGATACCTTCCCGCTCTCCTCGATGTCTCTCCCCAGAGACGAAATAGTTTCAACCAACACTGAAACGTCCAGGTCTTCTGACGTCATCCCGATGTACAAACAGTCCTTCTCTTCACCGAACTCAGGTCCTGTACGCAAGACAAATATAAATAAACACAAACACACACAAACAAACACTAACGACTAGTGTACTAATGACTACTACTAGTAATATGACTACTAGTACTAACGAACACTGATGTTTATAGTCTACTAACAGGCAGGTCATTAACCAGACACGTCACTGTGTTAGTTACAGAAATTTGATCAACACTTTCTGACCAATCGGATTCAAGAAAACAGCTGAACTCTGACGTCTGTACTTCTACTTTTCTTCAAGGGTGAGAATAAATACCAATTAAAAAAAAAATGATTATTCTTTTCTAAGGACCTGTTGAGAAGTCCAGCTCCGTGTCCAGTTCCTTCAGCTTCTTCAGCAGTTCAGAATTGACCTTCTGCACGTCCACCTCCCTGTTCGCGCCATCAACGTCCGTCCTCCTCGGCTCGTACCTGCACAGACACACGGGTTGGGTGTTTTATCTGACACAAGTTTAAAAAAAACAAACAAACATGCATTCTTTGCACAAGAATCTGATTTTTTTCTGGAGTCAATTTGACTGGAGTAAAATAAACTAAAATAACATTTTTATGACTTCATTACACACTCATTCAAATGTTATATTTGTAAAGTGACTTTTGTCGGAGACTCATGCTCGTATGCAGTGGTTTGTGGGTAATAGACAGGACACTGTGCTTTTCCTACCCAGATTATTAAAACTCTGGGATATAATAAATATAAACACAATAAAGAAGCCTTTTCCTAAAATGACTGAGAATGGAATAATCAGAGAGCGGCCCCTAACACGGCTGACGTAAACTGTAGCCGATGGTGGGTTTGGTATGAACCCCCCCCCCACACACACCCCCACACCCCCCCGTGCTCTCTGACCTCACAGCTCCGAGTCCGGCCCAGCTCAAATCCTCGATGTAGGTCAGAGCCGAGTACTGGAGAACTTCCTCTCGGAAATCGTGCCTCGAACGCAGCGTGGAGCTCAACATGGGGATCGTCTCCGCTAACCGCTCCGCCAAGAGTGTTATGTCTGCCTGCTGTGTGCCCAAAGCTGTGTATATACACACACACACACACACACACACACAACTTATCATTTCTATAACCATATAGTAACCGCAAAACTGTTATGGTTTCTATAGTAACCGCAAAACCGCTATGGTTTCCATAGTAACCGCAAATACGTTGTGGTTTGTATAGTAACCGCAAATACGCTATGTTTCCATGGTAAGTGCAAAACCGTTATGGTTTCTATAGTAACCGAAAAACCATTATGGTTTCCATGGTAACCGCAAAACCGTTGTGGTTTCTATAGTAACCTCAAATACGTTATGGTTTGTATAGTAACCGCAAATACGTTATGTTTCCATGGTAACCGCAAAACCGTTATGGTTTCTATGGTAACCGCAAATAAGTTATTGTTTCTATAGTAACAGCTATTTTGTCATAACTTTTAAAGTAGCAACAAATACATTATCGTTTCTATAGTAACGGTAAATACATTATTGTTTCTCTAGATACAGCAAATGCAGTGTAGATTCTATAGCAACAGGTTGTTGTCCATCTGAACGGTCCACATAAACAGATTTCCTATTAGTAGACATTTAATTAACATTGATGGAAGAAGTCTCCAGTGTCAGCTCTTCATAACACTCAGAGCTACAGCTGTGTCTTTAAAGTTTTCTGACACCTTCAGGACCGAGGAATCAGGAGTTTTTACATTCTGTATTTTCTGACTAACATACGGTAAAAAGCTGCATTTTTATTCTGGATCATGAACTACTGTACTGATCTGCTGAAGGGACGAGTGTTTATATTTGAGACGTACTGTACATCCTACATCATTGAATTTAATTACAAATAGATACAAAAAAAATAATGAGCCACTCAGTAATAACTCAGTCTGGATGGATTTGGCTCCAAATTTTAATGCAGGCTGTTTAAATAAAAGAAATGTTGTGTGAACTCTCACCTGCAGCAGTCATTAGAGGGTTAAAGCGCACACACACGCCCTCATCCTCCAGCTCGACCACATCGACTCCGCTCTCAGGGACCAGCACCGCTAACTTCTCACCGAGCTGGAGACAAAACGTAAAAATATCAAATATTAAATATATTCAGTGTCATTGATTTGTTGACGCTTTACAAGTTTTCAATCATTTCAGAACCGTATCTTGTTTTTAACACAAGTGTATATTTTGTGTGATGTGGTGAAGGCGATCTGCTCTCACCCATCTGTTTAGAGCGTCCTGAACTTCTCGGTCTCCTCCGCCGTATCCCTCTGCTGACCCGCCGCTTGACGCTGCGGACACGGAAACACACACACCGCTCAGAAATCGTCTGCTTGCAGGTTTTTGGGATCAGGATTTGGGTGATTTTTTTTAGTCACACACCTGGCAACCCAGACCCACCATTTTTTTAATAGGCACATTTCAAAAGAAAACACTTAATTCCAATCTCGCCCATTATGCGCATGTTCCACTGTTACATGTTCTTTATGTAGAGTCAGGTTCAGAATTATTGGCACCCTTGATGAACATGAGGTTAGGAAAGTTAGGTGTGTGTTGTTGTATAGCATTTGCTGAGGGTGCCGATAATTCTGTACCATTAATAAATAATGAATAAATGAGAAAACTGGAAAACAATCAATCACCTGAACTTGTATCTTGAGAGAACCTGAACACGACGACTGGAGAACTGAGCTCATCCTCGACCTGCAAATTTCAGAGAGAGAGAGAGAGAGAGAGAGAGAGAGAGACAAGGGAAGACAAAAACCAGGAGGAAGGAAAAGAAAGTGCAAACAGGAAGTAAACAGAAACAAGAAAACAAAAAGAAGTGGAACAAGAAGATGAGATGTTGGAAAAGACCGACAGAAAGAGAGAGAGAGAGAGAGAGAGAGAGAGAGAGAGACAGTATCTAACGTATTTTGCAACACTTAAATATGAGAATGAGACACAGCCGGAAGGCTTGATGTCATGCACTAAGCTGCACCATGTGACCCGTTTGGTTTAGGTTTGGAGTCTCAGCCATTTAAATGTGATGTCATGGAGAGATTTAGGTTAGTTGTTGAGATTTAGGTTAGTTGTGTGAGATGAACCCTAACTGCATGACCTTTGATCTGGTGTCATGCACCACATCGCATCACATCACATAGCTGTCGGAATGTCCATGTGATGCTGGAACAGTAGGCACGTCCTCACTTTCACGTCACCGCTTCAAACACACACACACACTACAGCTCTGTTTTGGAATTCTGCCACATGGGATCCATGCAAACTACTGAAGATTTCTCCACATCAGGATCGACGCTGAGGTTACTCGGCGCCACCTTGTGGAGCGTCTCGATTTGTAAAAGCACCAGTGAGAGAGAGGAAACGAAAAAAGTGCCCATGAGTCAGTCCATGTGGGTCATAAATGGAGAAAGGATGAGTCTCTGCGTGTGTGTGAGAGAGAGTGTGTCACTGAATGAGTGAGTCAGAGGTTGAGTCAGTGACTGCATGAGTGAGTAAGTTTGTTAGCGAGTGGAGGACTCTGTGAGAGAGTCAAAACTATTATTCAATAAGTGAGTGACTCAGTGAGTGACTCAGTGAGTAAGTCACTGGAAGTCGAGAGTAAGTCAGAGAGTGAGTGAGTCAGTGGATGAATTATTCAGTGAGTGAGTAACTGAGTGAGCGAGTCAGTAAGTGAATGACTCGGTGAGTCAATAAGTCAATGAGTGAGTGAGTCAGCAGGTGAATGAGTGAGTGAGTCAGCAGGTGAATGAGTGAGTGAGTCAGTGAGTGAGTCAGTAAGTGAATGACTCGGTGAGTGAGTCAGTAAGTGAATGACTCGGTGAGCCGGTAGGTGAATGACTCGGTGAGCCGGTAGGTGAATGACTCGGTGAGCCGGTAGGTGAATGACTCGGTGAGCCGGTAGGTGAATGACTCGGTGAGCCGGTAGGTGAATGACTCGGTGAGCCGGTAGGTGAA
>JAQMYI010000008.1:3094402-3110647 GCA_030014275.1 Clariallabes melas
AGTCATGCGGCCACGGTATTATTGAAAAAATTTGCTATTGCGGTACGACGGTATTTACAATATTGTTACATCCCTATACTGTACCGTGTCATATTGTTGTTATGTATGTTCTGTTTTACAAGAAATGAAAGAGGTGTCAGTGTTCAGAAGAGAAGTTTTCTCATTTAAAGTGATACATGAAATGTACAAAATGTGTCCACACTCCAAAGACGTTTTTGGGTCTGACATATGTTTCTTTTTTTCCTTTTTTTTTTTTTTTTTTGTCTTTTGCACTGGGGTCATGAAACTAGGTTACAAGTAAAACATGCTGAGTGTAATGTAAACAGCATGTCTGCGTCATCACATACTCACCTCGGTCAGCTTTGTGGAGATTAGTTCAGTGTTCAGTGAGTTGTCGATGTGGTTAATGAGACTTAAAAATGTGCAAAATGACAGAAATTAAAAGACGTCACAAAATTTAAATGAAGAATTGTACATAAATTTTGACTTGGCTAATAATATTGTTCCAATTTGACTAACTTAAATACTACAACATTTCCTGCTATTTTGAAAGAATTTTCATTATGTTAATTTCGTTATTTCGTTATGTTAATCTTCGAATGCTTGTTTGATGCACCTCTTGGCCGATGAACTACATTTTGGTTAAGGGAACTACAATGTACTTTGGATTTTCTTTAAATGCTCTGGCTAAAAAGTCAATTTACAGAGAAAATGGTTTAGGCTTCAGTGCCTGTTCAGAATTTTTGCATGTGGATTGCAAGTCAATATTTGACTAGAATGATGATGAAGATGATGCAATGTTGTGTTGCATTATGCTGACTGTTGATCTTCAAGAGGTGACATTGACCTCGGTGAGAATGTTTTGACACCCGTCATCCATTCTGTCCAATATTTTTGGGTATTTTCAGTGACAGCTTGCGTCTATTTATGGAGCTAAAACCCTGTTAGAGAGAAGTTCACAGCAAAAACACACAAGTCACGATTTGTTTAAGTGCTTTGCTGAAAAGCTTGGTCTTCGATCTTTTCTTTAAAGACAGACAGTGACTCAGATGTTCAACATCCAGGAAAAGTTCAGTCCAAGTGAAAGGATGTTCATGTCTTAAGGAATTGGCTTGTCGAGTCGAGCTGTACCACTAGTTTGAAGGGAACATAGCGCATAGTACGCAGAGCATAGCGCAGACCGTGCAAAGTTCAGAAAGAGTTAATAAGTTACACAAATGAAAAATGACCAATTACCCTAAATGTAAAGAATAATCACCTCGACTTCCCTTAAATGCATCTGAAACAAACTTCTGAAGGCCTGAATTGTGGCCACATTAAATGGACATGTATTTGAAAATATGGTCAGACTAAATTGTTGAAAGAATGTATATTTTACAGATGAGGCCTGTAGTCTTACCTGCAAAAGGCTGATTTTAACCTGGTTACTACGTTCACTTCAGTCTCCAAAGTGTGTCTTCAGTTTGTTTGCAATAAAAACTCTTTGCAGATGAGATTGAAGACACCTATTGCAAATATTGCTGATGCAGGATAACTACCTTGTACCTTGTTGTTGTGCTGAGTGTTGCCATGGTGCATGACCTGTGACTTGAAACTGTCTTCCACGACCTCAACTTAGTAGCAGAGCTCGGCTGTTTCTTACACAGTCTTAAGCCTCCTATATGACTGTTGCTGTTTCAGTTAATGACTGAATTTCAACCTACATATGAAATTTGATGATCATTAGCACCTGCTTGGTATAACTGCTATAAATGTTAATCATACACCTGACTCTGATCCTACAAAATCTCTGACTTTGTACAAGTGTGCATGTGTTGAATTGATGCTGGTTTAAAGCCAAAGGTTGGTCACACCAAATATCGATTTGATTTAAATCTTTTTTTTCCTGTTTGCTCACTTTCCATTTGGAAATCGATCAACATAAACAATAAATACATACATTTTTGAAAGGATTCTTACTTTACAGCATTGCTTCTCACCTGGCTAAAACCTTTGCACAGTACAATAAGTTTGCACAAAATGTTATTTTTTATACAGATAAAACACTTGTTGCATTATAGCAATGCAAATCTGTCTCATTTGACCCAGAGCTGCTCTCGGGTCTGAGATGGAGTTCAGAACCACGGACAGCTCCGAACCAAACCCACCCTCCACACATTCTCTGGAATTAGCCCCGTCGCGTCAGAGGAAATCCTGACTCACTTCCGCTTCTGGAAATACCATGTGGCAGTGAGCCGATCTTCCCTCTGCCTGGCCTCATTCCTGAACCAAAGACGTCAAACGATTTCAGCTCACTTCCTGTGCAGGAACTTTTCACTGCCACATGAAAGGCCTGGAACTAAAATGATAACTTTATTCCATTAAATTACAAGTCTCGCCTGGCCTAGAGGCCAGGGGGGAAGTGAATCTCCTTCCGTACTGGAATATTTTTGGAAAACCAATGTCTGGCCTGATTTATTTAGAAACAATTAATTCAGTCTGGTCATCACAGTCACAGAGTGTACACTGAAACCATCCACGGATGCATCCATTCTGAGTCATTCACGCAAACCTGATTCATGAACAAAATATTTGCTTTAATTATTTTCTTGGAAATCTTATAGCATGTGTGACCATACTGTAAGTGACCAGGGTGTATCAATGAACTACTTCTAATACATGATCATTTGAGTGAGAGTTGATGTGCTGAAGTTTTCTGTGATGAGACTTTTAGTTAGTATTTATGGAAGGCGTCTCCACCATCAGAAAAAGGTTTATGGTTACAGTCATAGACTTAATAAGAACAGGACAAACCCTCAATGATGTCACGCGTAGGTCTTTTGAAGTGCGGTTCTGAAGTTACAGCGTGGGAGCTCTGGTTTTGACTATCTTGGCTTTAGCTTAGATAAAATTCTAACACTGCTTTAAATAGAAAGAAATGTGGCTAACATAAATTTGTATGACAATGTTACTTTGCATTTGATTGAACTCCATCATCCATACCCTACACATCGTCCCATATCAACTCCAGCATCCCTTGTTGTAAGTTACACTACACCGATTCCAAGTTAGCTGGTTAGCTAAAGTGATGCATAGCATCAGACAGCTAGCGGTTTGACACCTGCAATGTAGCTGTCTCTGAAATCGGCCACACCCCTAATTACGCATATATTTTTTTTTACTTTATCATAGTTGTCATGAATGGGAAATCTAGCTATGGAGACCAAAAGCGTTTTTTATTTATTATTATTTTTTGTACCAGGCTGTAAACATTTAAATTACTATTGTACTGTTCTGCATTTTATTATCTCACATTTTCCTCACTTGAGGAAGTGTACATTTTTGCACTTTCATTTTTGATCATTTTTCAGGAATGAAGGTTGCCCATTGCTTATAGCTGCTATGTCATACTTGTAAGTGATAACAGGAGGTATCATGGATGTTCTACAACAATAAACGTACCGGTGAAAAAGGTAATTTTGTCATTTTTTTAAATCGAAGGAAAACCACAATCAGTGGAGATTTTCAGTGAGAAGAGAAGAATTAAACATTTCAGGATCTACTTTTATTACAAAAAAATGATCAACCTCAGCATGGTAACTCTCACTTTGCTTCTTTACACCACCGCTGTAGTAGATTTAAAAAAAAATAAATTTATAATAGGATATCTTCAAGTGTTTTATTCCTTATGTATTGTAAGTAAAACTTGAATCTCCACATCTAATGAGTGCTGATTTGGTAAAATAACATTTAAAAGATGGAATAATTATAGAAAAAAGAAATAAATTTCGAGCACACAATCCGGGAATCCTCCAGGCTCTTTTTACAAAGAAACACCTCCATGTTGGCTGTTTCTCCTTTATCTATCTCTGGCTGTTACACAATGGTTTTATCCAGGATGGGCTTGTCTCGTCTCTTCGAATTCCCTCGTTCCCTTGTCTCCTTGTTTTGAATTCTGTGGCTGTTTGTTTCAAGTTCCTTAGTTCCCTTGGTTTCTCATGTATAATTCTCTCGTGTCCTTGTTTCCTTGTTTTTAGTTTCCTAGTGACCTTGTTTCATTGTCTCTAGATTAGTTCTACATTTCTGGACCGCTCTTTTTTCTCCTATGTCTCTAATTCTTTAGTTCTACTTGTCTCTTATCTCTTATTTCTCATCATTTCCACTCGACATATTTGTTTGCCTCTATGGTTTAATAACCGTCTACCTTCTACTTCAATTAAGATTTTATTGATTGTTTCACCTGTACTTCCTAATATAGAAGTTACCCTAGTTTTCTAGTGCTTTTGGTCTCTAGTTCCCTAGTTCATTTGTTTCCATTTTTCATGCTGCTAGTCTTCTTGTGTCCTTGTTTCTAATTCTTTTAGAGTGCAATGAACCTGCTGAATTTTAATAAGGCTGTGGATTTGGATCACGATTCCTGAAAGCAGCCTAATAATAATAAATAAATAAATAAAATAAGCACATCTCTGGCCATACTGTATTTACTATGAAATTTAATATACATAATAAGTATATCTAATTATATGTAATTATATATAAAAAAATAAAAGTAATATTTAGCTTAAACGATGCCTCTGTAAGAGTGTGCAGAGTGTGAATCAGCCAGGCTGGCGGTGCAGGAGATGGATTCAGTCGCTTTATAGGTTGTGACATGTAGACAGTAGTGATGTTTGAAACTGTTATTATGGTATGTAATGACAGGGTGACTTTTTGCACAACCAGCTCACTGCTCTGTATGGCTTTTTAAACAAGTCCTACAAACACCCAGCCTCGAAAAACAATACATTAAAGTTCAGGTTCAAGTTATTATTATTATTATTATTTTATTTTTATTTTTTTACTGGAAATTTAGCTGTTTTAGAAAATGCCCTAAACACAGGGTTACAGTAGTAAGGCTCCTTCCTAGTGGTTACTATTTGTTTATGTACATGTACACTGAAAATCAAGGTATTTTAATAAATTTATCTTTCACATAATGTCGAAAAGGGTGCAGATCAGTTGGTGTTCTTGAAATTTTAATTAAAGTTGCAATCAGCAATGATCAGAAAAATCCCTAAAATTCTACAAGCAATACCCCATAATGACAACGTAAAAAGAAATTTAAAAAGAAAAAAAATCATATGTACATATTCACAGGCCAGTGTGCTTGGAACCTTCAATGCTGCAGACATTTTTCTGTACACTTCCCCAAATCTACAAACAATTCCAAGGACTTAATGTCTTGGTTTGTGCTCTGCCTTGCACTGTTAACTGTGGGACCTTATACAGAAGGGTGGTTGTCTTTCCAAATCTTGTCCAATCAGCTGAATTTACCACAGGTGGACTCCAATCTAGTTGTAGAAACATCTTAAAGGATGGGAACAGGGTGCACCTGAGCTCAAATTTGAGTGTCATGGCGATGGCTTTGAGTACTTATGTACTGTACGTGTGATATTTCCATTTTTTATTTTTAATAAATTTGCAAAGATATCAAACAATCTTCTTTAATTTTGCGGAAAATAATGAATTGAATCCATTTTGAAATAAGGCTGTAACACCGCAAAATGTGGAAAAAGTGAAGCGCTGTGAATACTTTCCAGGTGCACTGTAGCAGGTGGCCTACTGAAATCTGAGGACGACTTGAGCACATTAAAGGATTAAGACAGCGGATTAAGGAGTGAGTAGCTTAATCAATATCTACACAACTCTTTGGTTTTAAACACGTACCCACTTTATCACTAGGCAACAGAGACAAATACGTGAAGATCGCTTTTGGCTCACAAAGAGCTGGAAGAAGTCCCTTTAATGCAAAGCCCGAAGAACTAGCCAAAAAGACGTTAGAGCAGGTTAGTTGTCTGAGATAAGATACAGATAGTGTCAGGGCAGAAAAACAAGATGGCCACCAACCCGAAGGAGCAAATCATAGCACATGAGTGTATAGTACAACTGGAGGATTGTCCAAGCCTGGCATGTTTATTTTAAGTTTTAAATAAGTTTAATGTTTAATTCAACAATTATAATATTAGCACGTGAATATCTTCTATCTTGAATTCAGGCGAAACTGTCTAACATTTCCCTCTATGATATCATTACAAAACACATACAGTATAAAATACATCCATCTCATGTACAGCTTATAGTGTGCAGCGTTGCAGGGAGACTAAAAGCCTATTCCTGGGAACTTAGGGCACAAAGCAGGATACACCCTGGATGCGATGTGACCTCATCACAGGCCAGCGCACACAATCATATACTGTACTGTTCCAAGGGTAATTTGGAAACACTAATCATCCTAGACCACATGGCTTTGGACTATGTGGGAGGAAACACAGCAAGCACAGGGAGAACATGCAAACTCCATGCACGCAAACCATCGGCAAGATTCGAACCCTGGATGTGAGTGGGGACAGCACTAACCATTAAGCCACCGTGCTGCTCAAATCTAAAATGATCAAGCCGAATTTCAGGAATTTTACTCATTTCAATTCATTGATATCATGTCACTGTCATTTGTATCGTCTTGTAGTCAGGGTTATCGTGTTTATAACAAAGGTGTCCAGTCTCATCCAGAAAGCGCCGGTTTGGGTGCAGGTTTTTATTCCAACAAAAGACAAACCACACCTTCTAGTCTGTTGAAAGCTAAGCTCATCTGATTCAACATAAGGTATCAGGTGTGGCTCTGGCGTAACTGGAATGAAAACCTGCAACGACACAATCGATTTGGCGATAAGATCACTGATTTATATTTATTTATAGGTAAGGTTCCTGGTTTCCGTCTTTGACATTTACACAAGTTTCCAAGTTTGTTTTGTACGTCCTCTGACTTCTGCCAGGTCGTTCACCAGGTTGTTGCTGCTCATCTGGGATTTGTTTGCTGTTGGCAAAAATAAGGAACCCTAAAGAACCTTGCCACCACCTGACACTTGAAAGTGTCTTATTAGTTTGCGTCATTTAAACAATAAACACTAATATATAATGGATTTGAAATGACTAAGAATTTCTGAAAACAAGCACTAAAAAAAACCAAGATAAATTGAGACCTGATGCTCCACCCACAGAGTACTTTCCAGGACACAAGTATTCCGAGTATTAAGACTGCACCATTAAGTCATTGTGATTGGCTCGCTGATCTTCTGTACATCGGCTGTAGGTACAGAGGTCCGGTTACATAAACTCCTTTGAGATAAGCGACTAGTATGATGGACATCACTTACTGTTTAATCCTTAGCGGTTAATGATTAATTTATTGATATAAATCCGATATCACTTTGAATTGGATTAACTTTGTCCAGTTTCCGGGTTCGATTCCAAATGTTTCTACAACTCTTTGGCGACCTTTAACTTTTTAAAAATTAGACTCACTGATCCAAGCGAGAGTTTCTGTCCACTGAAACGCTTAACTTGGTCAGGACCATCATGACCCTGCTCCACCTGTAGTAAACCCTACTGCACTGTTTGAAATGTCAATCAAATGGCATCTATTTCAAGAAATCTAGTGGTTTCTCAGACTTCATTAGATTTTATCAGGGTTCTAAAGAGCTTTATGACTTTAAAAACCTTGATAAAATAATTATCTGAGTTCAGAGAGAAGATAATGAAGATACACATCACCAGCTGCATTTTTAATGATCTGTGAATAACAGCCTGGTGTTCTGGCTTCTATCGAACCCTTGGACTCACGCACAGGCTGATGTGAAAGCTCTGTATGAATACCGCTTTTCACAATTTGTCTCCAGCGCTTCTGACCCTGATAGAGATAGAAACTAACGACAAAAGATTATGATGGTTTTGCAACCTGTCTAGACCGAGTGAGATAATATACCCTTTGCATGGCAGTACATGAAGTGCTAACATTTGAAACACCCCAGGGTATTTTGGGTGTAAATGGATTTAACTATGAAATTATATTCGTAGGAAACGATCGGGACTTTGCAGAGCAACCGGTTTAACTTCTCAGCTTGTCCTCTCTATCTGTTCCTGGTTCTCGGGATTCTTCTACCTGTTCCTATGAAATGGGACGTTCAAGACAAACCGGGACTTGTGATGAGATTTACAGTGAATGAAGGCGTAAAAGCGCCATGGTTCACGTTTAGAGGAGGAGTGAAATAAGAGGAGTTTGAGTGCAATATCTGAGGGGTATTTCAGCTGGAGAGTTAACACACAAAACACCAACTTTGCAGGAGATCTGAGACCTGTGTTAGCCTGTTGAAGAAAAAGTAACATATCGGACCTTTAATCGCTCAGCTCTAATCACAGCCTTGTAGTTCAACATTCTTTATTTATATTTATATATTACTTATATTATATAACGTGATCATATATTGTAATGAATAACTCTAAGTGTCATGCCGTTATAGGAAAACAATCATTGCCAATCAATTGTGGTGTAAACATCCTCAAATCAGACCAGACAAGAGAAGTGCTTTGCATAATTTTATTCATATTTTCTATAGATTCTTTTTTATTTTATTTTATTTTTTCCATTTTTTTTGGTCTTCCAGCAATTCTGCGAAATACAAATAAACTTATAGGCACGTACACATTTAAAAAGCACACCCTGCTGTATTAGTGTTCAGGATGATGATGTGTAAACATGGTATTAATACATTAATACAGCACGTTAAAAACAACAACAACAAAAAAACTATTTGCCTCTGTAAATATGACAATGTTAAACAAAAACCAATAAAACAACAGAATTAGAATTGACTATAATATAATATAATATAATATAATATAATATAATATCATATCATACGATGCTACAGTTTTACATCTTCATGAAACGTGTGTGGTTTCCGTGGCTACGGTTTGTTCATGCATATAACACACCCTTCAGGAGAGCGAGCGACAAAGACCACGCCCTCCTGATGCTTTTTCTGCCCGTGACGTGTTAGCACCCTGAAATGAGTCGGATTAGTCCGCATAGTGGGTTAATTATTCCTGAAACGAGTTAATTAGTCCCGGCTCGTGGGCCGAGGGTCGTCCCGCTCCGGCTTGAAGGTTCTCACGGACGGCCGGTTCTGCCACGACGGGATCCGCCAAGACACAGATTTATCTACCAGAAACCAGAATCACAAGACAGTTTTTATTGTTCTCTCGTGCTCGGGTGTGTTATAGACAAAATAACAGAGTGCAGCAGCAGGAGTGTGTGTTCCCAGCATCATCTCTACTAATCTTACATGCCAAAAGAATACACGAACAATCCCTGTGTTTTCATTCCCGTCCTTAACGTACCAAGCCACTAGAGATGTGGAGAAAAAAAAATCACCACGCTGAACCCAACATAAAATTTTTTAAAATAAATTTTTGATTTATACACTGTATGTTTGCATTTGAGGTGGTAAAATGTTACAGGTGGTGCACTCTAAACTATTCACACACCGGTACAAGCAAATTATTTGCAAAGTTTGTTCAGAGTTAAAAAATAAAATCTAAAAAAAAAAATTCTATCGAATCAGTTTATTTATAAAATTGTGATACTAACAGAATTGCAATACAAACTGAATCTGCCTCTACGTATCGTGATAACATCGTATCGACTGGTCCCCGGTGGTTCCCATCTGTACTACCCATGTGTCTGCCTGCATCATGAATGAATCAAAGAATGAATTAATGAGCGAATTAATGAATTAATGAATGATGTTTTTCATTCCTTTAAAGTTGCCAAATATCCCCGAAACAAGTTATTTCCTGTTATCCATTAAATCACAGCAGCTTTATTTAACCTTCATTCCCAAAGCAGCCTCGCTTTGTCCTTTTTCTTGTTACAAAGCTCTGACACTGGAGACTCCTTCCCATAAAATGTAAAAAAAAAAAAAACATCTCCTCAAGTAGCATTTTCCGAATGTGGAGTCAGACGTGTCCCTGTGAACGAGATGTTGCTATAGAAATGATAACGATGCGATCCGTAGCTGCACTAGTGTCTGGGCTGACCAATCAGAAACGAGAACTCAACAAGCTTGTGACTCAAAACGGTCGAACGCACGACTAACAATGAAGATCCAAATAATGTTACAAGAAATGATTTGAACTCCACGGCTAGATTTTGCTAACTACTATTGCCAGTTTTCAAGATTGACTTTGTAGTTCTTCCTTAGCCAGCCAGATTTACTCACACTTCCCTGTCCAGACATAGTTTGACTTGCTAACTAGCTAACACTGTTTTGCTGGCTCTTAGTATCAGTGTAAACAGTTCCGTCACTTGTCATATATGAATAAAGAAAAAAATAACTAAACACATACAACTGAAAAGTTATTGTCTGAAAATATTAAGTATTTAACTGCTCACACTGCAGCAATGCCTTCTGGGTAAGAGTGAGGACTCAAGTAGAAAGAAGTGTGTTTAAAATAAAACGGAGACATGTGGTCTGGTCACTGATTTGGGCTTCAAGTGTCTAAAAGAACGGCACTTGTGTTGCCAGATTGGGTGGAATTCCATCAATCAATCAATCACACCAATTTGGGAAGGCTGGTCACACCAGATATGTTTTTCTACCCAAAAGGAGACTAAATAATTTGACCAAATGTGCAAACGTTTACTACAAATGAGACAAACTGAACAAGTCATTGTTGGATGAGGCATTGTTGCCCTTTGGATGAGGACATTATTGGGTTTCTCTCCTGCCCTGCGCAAGGCCCGGGTTCAATTCCCACCCAATGCCCAAACCCAGCCACTGGATGCAGTGCCGGACCCAAACCCATATAAAATGGGAGGGTTGCGTCAGGCGTAAGACCTGTGCCGAGTTGTCGTGCGGATCGGATGTTCCACAGGGGCGACTCCTCTATGGGAGCAGTTGAAAGACCAACAACAACAACAACTGAGCTGTATACTTGGAAAGCTATGCATGGTAATGGTTCCTTGGGTCAGACTTTGAGGACTTAATAGCTACAGTTTTACAATATCTTAAGACTATTACTTGTCACGCTGTACATCACGAAGCCAATAAAACCTCGGCCAAAACGTTCTCGGTGTCAGATAACAGAAGAAACGATAGACGTCCTCGATTCGCTTGATCCGGAAAATAAACTCATCGATAAACACAAGCATTGTTCAGAGTAATAATGAGGTCACAAGGGAGATGCTTCTACCCATTCTCATGTTTTGTTTCCATTCCGACAGCGCTGCAGTACGTGTAGCCGTCATGAGTTTCACGTGATCCTACACCGCTGTTAGACGAGCTTCACAGCAGCTCAGATTTGAAATCCAATATTTCTCAAACTTGAAGATATTCAGAAGTTTGATGTTGGCTGTCTTTTGTCGCAACGACCAAACAAATTCTTTTATTTGATGCCAGAACTGAAGGCATCAAACACGTCCAGTTAAATTAGAACGAGAAGAGAAGACTTTCTACTGTGAAAGGGCTTTTGGATTGTATTTCCGTCAGCCAATCAATTGTTTAAAACGACTTGCGTCCATTTACGTCGCCATTTTATTTATGCGCGTGCACACACACACAAACACACACAAGATACTGTTTAAAAGTCAACAACTACTATTTTGTTTTCAGGAAAATGCCAAATATTACAGTACAGGTGTATATATAAGATCTGTAAATCTTGTCTTTGTAATATTGAGCTTTCGATGTTGACTTTCATAAACAAACACTGCAGTGGCGTGACTGAAAATGGAATTAATAGACTGTGTGTATTCTTCCACCAACCATGTTGGAAATTACAGCGGTACCTCAGGATACGAACGCACCACCTTCATCTTGAGAGCTAAAATTTTGCAAGAAATTTGCCTTGCCACACAAAGGATTTTCTGGCATACAAGAGACCAAGTTGGTCGCACATACTTCCAGTTGCACGTCCATCCGGTAGCTGATTAAAACCCAGTGGAAAGTCAAGTGACGCGAGGTTACTTTTTTTTGTTTGGGTTTTCTTTTTTTGCATTTTGTGCAAGATTTAGTGAAGACATGGCACCAACATGGGTCCCAGGAATGTTATCAAATGCAGTAGCAAAAAGAAAACGGGGCCACATTCAGTTTCATTTTTTAAAACTGCCGGTGCCAAGAGGAATCATAAGTGAGGTTTACATGTAATGTATTGGTAATATTTTTGGGTGGCTGGAACAAATTATCTGCATTTACATTATTTCCTATAGGAAAATGTGTTTCGCCATAAGAACTCGCCTCCGGAACGAAATAAATTCTTATACTGAGGTACCGCCGTATTCACACCTTTCGAGGATTTTTTTTTCAAATCTGCAAGTTAAACCTCCAAACTACCTCCAAAACCTTGCGAATTACACCTTAAACGCACCATGGTGCCTTACTGACTTTTGGCATTGTTTCATTTAGTACGTATTTTTCTGTGCATCTGTGATGCTAACTACAGTGAGTTCAGAATTCCACCTCCTGCTGCACCACACACACCTACCAAGCAATGATCTGTTTCGAGGCCAAACACTTCTAGAATTCTTCTCTTAAACCCGCTTACTGCGTACATAGCAACGGTGCAATGCATAGACAGCACCGCTCACGCTGATGTCCGTAAGAACCCTTGGTTGTAGAAGAAAGTGATTTTGACCTCGCTCCTGCCTTCACCGATGCACTTCTTTAACTAATTACCTCACCATGCATTATTATATTAAACTATTTAGCTATGTCCATGATGGTGAGTGTGTGATGACAAATATCACCCAACCAATATGCCTTGCCTGATAACGGAGACATTATGGACATTTTAGTTTCATCCATATAATTGCTTAAAATCAGAAATAAAATGTTTGGGTTTTTTTTTTGTTTGATAAATAGGATTTACATGACTGAGAAAAAAGTCATCCAGACTCCAAGAGGAAACTATAAGGCATATGCATAATAATTAATAATGATCTGTTTATCATCGTAGCTTAAAAAGAGAGATATAATAAAAAAAAGTCTTTGTTAAGAAGTCTGTAATATGTTTGTAAAAATATATATCTAAGTGATGTCATATTATCTTCATCTCTTATCTTACTTTCACTCGCACCCGCCCCCAGGTGGAACCCCGCGAACATGATGAAGCTTCCATCAGGACTGAACGTCAGTGATTATTGCTGTAAAAACTAAACACACACAGCCCGAGGCACAGAGTGTACAGAACACACACACACAGAGTTAAACACACACTGCTGTGTTTTTGGGAAAATTGGTGACGAAGGTTCGAGGGATGGTGGTGGCGGCGGCTGAGTTTAGTGATTGGGATGAAGTTTTAGTGATTGGGATGGATTTTATGGGTTCTGAATGCTCACTGGAGGAAACTCGGTCTCGTCGTCCAGACACACGGGACCGGCGGCGAACTCGTGCTCTGGAATCACCTCGCCCTTCATCACCCCACCGTCCTCGGAATATCCTGAGTGTAAAAACACACACACACAGATTATTTACACAGATTATACAAGTAATCCCTTCGACCTTTGAGTAACCAGAGAAACGGACCGCGGATCGCCATTTAGTGATGCCTGCTCTAGGAAAATAAATCAACGACAGGGTGATGTGATGAAGCAGAGTCACTGTTGTGGTTTGAACTGTGATTCATATCTCTTATGTCTCAACAGCGATTTGCCAAAACATTATTGTTTTATCCATTAAAGAATGAAATTGTTATTCTAATCCGTTTTTTTGTAATTATCTCTAATAATTGTGGATCATCTCTGAAAGAGGTCAGATGTGTCATTATTAATAATAGTCTCTCCTTCTCCTGCCTCTCTCTTTCTTTCTTCAAGTTAACTGAAAAAAAATCATTAAATTAAATTAAAAAGGTCATGTAAACTTAGAGCGTTGCAAAGCTCTGAAATTGGAGACTCCTTCCATACAGTATGTATTTAATAAACACCTTCTTATAAAAAAAACCTCATTGTTTTATGTGACACATCTGCTGTACAACTTCTATCAGAGCCTCTGAAACACCGCGACTAATGACAGGATAAAATAAAACATTGTAATAAAACTATAACTATAGCTATAAACTACAAACTACAGTTATAACTTTCTAAATGCAGAACTTCTTAATGGAATAATGATCACGTCACGTGTCTGTGTATGCCGCGTGTGTGTGTGTGTGAGAGTGTGTACCGGTTAGCTTGGCAGAGTCGAGGCCGCTGGTGCCGATGGCCGCCGTGGCGGCGTAGGAAGGAGCCACCGTTCCTTCGGACGCCTCGGCCTCCTCTTCCGATCCTAAGAGCCTGGGGGGTCAAAGGTCAGTCAGATACACTGGAATGAGTCAGGTGACATTAGAAACAAAAAATCTTGGCCAATGAACAAGCAGAAGTCTTGTGACTGACTAAACACACTTAAACAACAGGGAAGCTAAAATCTGATCGGTTCACCTGCTCATCTGGTTTCATTGTCATTGGCGAACATGTACGGGATAGAGGGAATAATACACCGTTCATGCTGTTATGGGAAAATAATCACCTCCGAGGTGGTACGACTAACTCAGTTCACATGGCACCACACCTGCCTTGATTATTTTCCTGTACGCAGCATGACACGGCACATTTCCTTCATTGCACAACGCCAATGAGAAAATACGAAACGTGTGTTATTTTTTTCCTTTCATGTTTTCAAACTGAACGCTGCAGGATGAGAAATGAGCTTCGGGAGAAACTGGACCATGTGTACGGAGACGGTCACATGTTAGTGTAAGCGCAGGTCAGTTTCATTAATCTAGCAAGAGGTTTAACGTAAAGAAAAGAGACAGCACACCCTAGTGGTGACCGGCTGAAGCGCAGGGTGTCGCCTCGGTGGTTTCTGTTGACACCGCTCTCGAGATCGTTCATTTTCTAATGTGATCATTGTTAAAGTGCTTAGTTTCATTTCATGTTGGTTAAAAAAAAGATAAGAAAGAATAAGTTATTCATTCGTGTGCTCTTTTATCTATATATAGAGATATCTATCTCTAAGTTCTATTCAGTTCAGTTCTTCTCCACATACGGTAAATCACTCCATGTTAAGTTAAAACCACGTCCATTTACAAGCTAACGTTTAACCCCTTGGAACCATAGCGTGATGACGCTTTTTATTGTTCGCTCTCACCTGTGGTTGTGTACCAGCGTGCACTCTCCTCCATCCTGAGGGTCAATGTTATAAATAAAGAGCTGCCCTTCAGACGAGGCTACGAGGAGCCGTGGAAGCTTCTGGATTCTGAAACGTAAACAACATGATACAGCAGACAATATACTGTTTAATGCACCATAACAACAAGCTCATGACAGGGAGTGTGTTCCCACAACATAACATGATCAAACATGTGACTTGGTGGCGGGTGGCTGCTGCGTGCTTGTTGCTTTTGTGCTTGTGCGTTTGTGTGTGTCAGCATGTGAACACTCACGTTGTTAAAGTGCAGGTGTGTTTGTGTCCGTGTGTGTTGAGGCGGACCGTTGCGAACGCTCGATCCTGACTCATCATTCCTGAAACCTGTGCCGGCAGGTAGCTGCTCGCTGCCGAAAACATCTTGCCCACGTACGCTGACCATGAGGGGTTCTCCTCCTCTCTACTGCACACACGTCAAACACACACACACACACACACACACACAGTCTATAGAAATATATAGATGTGTATAATGTGTTTGTCTTTCTATGTATCTTTATTTATATGTGTGTGTGTGTGAGTGTGTGTGTCACTACCGTACCCGTGTCCATGCTGCTCCAGTTTAAAAATGTGGACTGTCTCGGTATTGCTCGAGGCACACAGGAACTGAGCATCGGGACTGAAGGACAGCGAGCTGATGTTCACGTATCTGCGCAGGAGTGCACAAACACACACACGCATACACACATTTAGCACGCGTACAAACAAAAGCGGCTCTAGGAAACGTAGCAGAATAAACTCTGGGCCATGTGGCGAATTCAGACCTCTTCATTCCTCGGCGAAACTCAAACAGTCTCTGTCCCTCTGGAATGGAAAACACTCGGATCACTGTGCCCTAGAAAAGTACAGGACATACAGTACGTTAATCCCTGGTTATGTGTGTGTGTGTGTGTGCATGTGTGCGTGTGTGCGTGTGTGTGTTTACCCTCTCTGAGGCGCTGGCCAGTTTGCTGCCGGAGGCGTTGAAGGTGATGGCGGCTAACTGACTATCATGAGCTGGAATCACGGTCACTGTGTCCTGTGTGTGGAAAAACAAAGACAAGAACATAAACACGGACAAGACTCCCCAGATAGCACAGGTACGTCGCGGAGACGTCTGCTAAAGATCGTATCGTCTGGTGAACATCGGGTTCGTTTTTTTATAGTCGTATTTTGATCGTCTGTAGATCGCCTGTTTGAGCTGTTAAATGATACATCGTCTTTACGTCTA
>JAQMYI010000008.1:3128118-3139125 GCA_030014275.1 Clariallabes melas
ATCTCCAAAACATCTCACATGGGTTGTCCCTCTGATGAACTCATTCTTGATCCTATCCATCCTTGTCACTCCCAAAGTATGTCATTATTTTCCCCCTCATAAAATCAGCAGCAAAAAGACTTAGGAAAAAAACATAGTACGATGTACAGTATATTATATTAATATAGCATATCATATATAATATTTCCTGAAGTGTGCATTCATTTTTTTGGCTGACTCTGTATATGATCTGTACACCCCGACAGAGCACCGTAGAACTATTTATAAATCATCACCATTATCTGTGGCCTTACTGTACCAAGATATACTGGCTTTGCCATGGTTATGCTCCTTCTTTATTGCTCCTCTATTGCAATGATGTCAGATCCACAGCAGTCCCCAATTTTGAAATAATAGTCTTAGCAACAATTGTGAAAGTGGGAACTCGACATCTTTTTTTGTCTGGCCTTTGAATTGTGCAGAATAATAGAACTCAGTTATGAGAATAAAAACTCCCTATATAATCCCCTGCTACACTAATGCACTTACAGTATTCCAGCGTTTCACTAGTGCTCGGATACCATCGAGGTAGAAACTTTTCTCAGTACGCTGGTGCTGTGATCAGACTTGGAGCGAGGTCAGGGCTGTACGGAGTCTCTGTAATGTGCAAGTGATTGATTGTGTGTACAGTTCCTCTCCACAAGTTGGAGACGCTTTATCCATTGATTTTCAATGATCAGCAGTTCCACATGCTAAATGATCACCAAATTGACTTACGGCCTCCTTTAAAACGTTTGCACCATTCATATGTTTTATTGCGGCTGAGAGTCTCATCAGTGTACTGTGTTTGAAGTCTTTTATCAATCAGATATATCAATCAGTTTTAACCATTAATTTATGGCAGTCCCGGTTTGACTTGAACGCCCCATGTAGATTCAAAATATGGCTTGTTTAGTAAGAAATTAAATATTATAGCTGCTGACAACCTATATACTAGGTGTGTGCTGGTTCCCCCCCCCCCCCCCCCATACCAGCAGGCCTGTAGTATTTTATTCTTTATATATTACATGATTTAAGAATGTACTCGTGTTAATAAGGTCAGATGCATCAAGGTAAAACATAAGAGGGAAAACAACTCTCAAACCGCTCTCTAAACCATTAACTGCTTTCTACTACGCTCATATCCTCGAGTCTTCTTTAACTACACAATCAGATAGAGAGCTGCGTGACTACCACACCACCCTTAGTCGTTATACGATAAACAAATTTCTCGCATTTGTTCTCACATAGCCAGGAGTTTTTCGTCCAGTTACCCGATATGAAGGCATGCCAAAACTTCAGATCAAAGCTATTTCAAAAGTTTGTTAAACAGGAAGCTTATACGTCCACCAGCACATTCTCAAAGGGTGTGTGTATGTGTGTGTGTGTGGCCTGCGTTTATTTATTTATTTATTTTTTTCGTGATGCCCCCATGATGATAAAATGGTGAGGGAAAAACTGGTTATAGCTTCAATAACAAGTACCGAGGTGTTCCATGGCATTTCCACAACATATGCAACTGAAACTGTAACTACAAGGGGCGTTCAAGTCAAACCGGGACTTGTGACGACTTCAAGCACAGTACACTGATGAGACTCTTATCTGCTGTAAAATGTTTGAATGGTGGAAACGTTTTTAAAAAAGCCGTACGTCCATGCACGACAATCCTGGCAGAGGAGGCTCAGAGCCCACTGCAGTCGTTCCCGTGAACATTTAACGAATGGAATGTAAGGGTCTATCAAATGACAAACTTAAAACCACTTTTGTTAGTCAATCTGGATGAGAACATCTGCCAAATGTAAATGTAAATGATCCTTGATGATTGTGTTATTGCTACATCTGCTGTACAGTCCTGAACTCAAGTCATTTCCACATGTTTGGGAGTTCCTGGGAGGCCGGTGTTTCAGACGTGAAGCGTACTGAGAAAACTTTCTACCTTGATGGTATCCAAGCACTAGTGAGACGCTGTGATAAGTGCATTAGTGTAGCAGAGGATTATACTGCATGGAGAAATAAAGGGAATTTTCACTCTCATAACTTTTCACTCTCATAACTTCTCTTCTTCTGGACAATCAAAAAGCCAGAACGAATGAACTGGAATTCTTTCATATAAATCAATTCAATATATGAATATATAATGTGTGCAGTAAGAGATTAAAAGTCGCCAAAGGTATGAAAGGAATGAAATACATTGGTGCATATGTGTGTGTGTGTGTGTGTGTGTGTGTGGTTTTTTTTATTAGATTTTTCTAACATCATGTCTGTGTGTGTTTCATTTCTTAGCTCAAATGATGATTAATCTTTTTAACACATGAACAGGTTTTATTCTCTAACATTGTACAGGTAGCTGGTATTGAGTTAACAAATGAATGTTAAAGACCTTGGAGGTGTATTCCAGCCGTTTTATTTGTCGTGGCTTTCAGCCAGGCAGAACGTGTCCTTGATGTCTTTTCCATATCCACCCTTTGTCGTGCGAAGACCTGGTCACCTTCACACTAGAATACGGGTGTCACTCAGATAACCATCTTCATCTGACACTCCTCGTGGTGTGTGAATCATAATCTCAGCCTAAACAGACCGGGACAATGTTACACCACTTCTGAGTCACAGATCCTTACACAAACAAACGAAACTCGAAACCTATGTCAGATTAATTAGCTGCCACTGACTTTTCTTTTCTAACTGTAGCTCTTTGAAGTGTAGCAGATTCAGTCCTGAGGTTCCGGTTGGACTTGATCATACAGTAAGCGACCATATTTAGCTGTAGAGCCTGTACATCAAGGCAAATCATAAAAGAGAATAGAGTTTTGTGTATTTAGATATTCCTGTTCTGTAGTATGCTTTAATCGTCGAGTCTTAAATTCATTAAATACACAATCAGATAATGAGGCATGTGACTTCACATAAACAGATTTCTAGCATTTTTTCTGACATACCTAGGGCATTTCCTTAGATATCTGAGTAGGACACCATGCCAAAACTTTCTCAGATGCTCTTAAACAAAGATGCTGAAATGTACTTATTAAACACATACTACATGCTGTAGGACGTACAGAGAGGAAGCAAGAGTAAAAGATCGGTTTGGAGTGTACTGTATGTACTGTGTATGTGGCTTGTTTTTAGTTTGTTTTCACTGTATCCAAATGCTCCCGTGATGATAAGACAATGATAGCAGTTTGACCTTGTGCAGATATTTGGTTTCTAATAGTCTCTTCAGATAGGACATGGCCCAGATCTGGCCCACATACCGCATGGAATGATCACCCACAAAGCGGTCCACTCCTGGGTCCCAATTGCCAAAGGTACACCTAAACAACTGTTGCACATTCTACACTTTTCTACACTTTTCAATAAGCAAACAAGTCCTAAGTCTCCTGGGAGAGGCTCCAGCCCCCCGCGACCCTCAATACAGGATTAAGCAGTATGATGAGTGAGTGAGGCCCTTTCAAGTTTTCCACATTTTGTCATGTTTTATGTTTTGCAGTCATCTCAACCTTTGAATTAAGTGCAGAACTACATTTGGTATGAATTACAATTTAATAAAATAATAATTATTTTTTATTGTAATAATTGAATACAAATTAATTAATAATAATTATTATTAATAATTAATAATTGATATTTTTAACTGTATTCATTTAATACAAATACAAATGAAATACAAGGGTTGGACAATGAAATTGAAACACTGGCCAATTTAGTGTTGGAGGTTTCATGGCTAAATTTGACCAGCCTGGTGGCCAATCCTCATTGATTACACATTCTACAAGTAAGAGCAGAGTGTGAAGGTTTAATTAGCAGAGTAATAGCACAGTTTTGCTTAAAATATTGCAATGCACACAACATTATGGGTGACATATCAGAGTTCAAAAGAACAAATTGTTGGCGCGCGTCTCGACAGCAAGTCTTTATGATGTATCAAGAGCCACAGGATCCAGAGTAACGTCAGCATACCACCAAGAAAGATGAACCACATCCAACAGGAGTAACTGTGGATGCAAGGGAAGGCTGTCTGAAAGGGATGTCCGGGTGCTAACCCGGATCATATCCAAAAAGCATAAAACCACAGCTGCCCAACTCGGTGCAGAATTAAATGTGCACCTCAACTCTCCTGTTTCCACAGGATCAATGTACATGGCCGGGCTGCTATAGCCAAACCTTTGGTCACTTGTACCAATGCCAAACGTCGGTTTCAATGGTGCCAGCAGAGAAAATCTTGGGCTGTGGACAATGTGAAACATGTATTGTTCTTTGATGAGTCCACCTTCACTGTCTTTCCCACATCCGGGAGAATTACGGTGTGGAGAAGCCCCAAAGAAGTGTATATGCAATAACATGGCATTCTCTAGGCCTAATACTTGTGCTAGATGGGCGCGTCACTGCCAAGGACTACCGAACCATTCTGGAGGACCATGTGCACCTAATGGTTCAAACATTGTATCCTGAAGGCAGTGTCGTGTATCAGGGTGATAACGCACCAATACACACAGCACGACTGGTGACAGAGTGGTTTAATGAACATGAAAGTGAATTGAACATCTTCCATGGCCTGCACAGTCACCAGATCTAAATATTATTGAGCCACTTTGGGGTGTTTTGGAGAAGCGAGTCAGGAAACGTTTTCCTCCACCAGCATCATGTAGTGACCTGCCCACTATTCTGCAAGAAGAATGGCTCAAAATCCCTCTGGCCACTGTGCAGGAACTGTATCTGTCATTCCCAAGACAAATTGATGCTGTATTGGCCGCAAAAGGAGGCCCTACACCATACTAATGAATTATTGTGGTCTAAAACCAGACGTTTCAGTTTCATTGTCCAACCCCTGTATATTGAGTTGCAAAAAAAAGTATTGTTATTGATGCAATCGTACATTCATGTGCTTCAGAGGGACAGGGATGATTTTTCTGTTAACCTGCATTGAGTAGAGCGTTGAGATTTTACTTGTCTGTGGTCAGAGTAAAGACGAGTCTAAAGCGAAACTGAACCGGTTATTAATCACACAGAGGAGGTAGTGTATGTAACCTGCAGTGGAGATCGGCTGATCCGGCTGCCAGCAGGATGTTGTTGGGATGCCAGTCCAGACTGAGCACGGTCGAGCAGATCCCTTTCTTTATGTGCTTACTGAGCCACCTGCACAAAAACACCATGACAAACCATTAGAAGTGGTAAAGGGTAAGATTAACTGCCATGTGTATGTGTAAACAGGATTAATATAAACTTATTTTAACAATCCCCTTTATGTAAAGATGTTTCTAATGAACAATACTGTGGTGTCTCACCAGTCGTTTTCTTTCTCGAAGTAACACACCGAGATGAGTTTGGCTCCGCTTCCAAGAGCGAACTTGTTCTCCAGAGGTGACCACTTGACACACGTGGCGGCTCTGTTGATGCGAACGAGGACGAGAGTCGGCTTCCAGACGGCGTCCTTCAGCGTCCAGACGTAGGCGTTTCTGTCTGAGGCGCACGTCACGATACGGTTCGACTCCGGGGCCCAATCGATTCCTGAAACATTGTTACAGCAGAACTCTAAAACTCCTGGTCATCTATCTGTCTGTCTGTCTAACAATTTGGTCATCTGTCTGTCTCACAGTCTAGTCAACTATCTGATTGTCTGTCTGATTGTTGGTATGCCTGGCTGTATGTTTGGTCATCTGTCTGTCTGACCTTCTGTATGTCTGGTCATCTGTCTGTTCGCCTGTCCGTACAATGTAACCTTTCTATCTGCATGTCTGTCTGTCTCTTTGCCTGTCTGAATGTTTGTCTGTCTTTCTGGTAATCTAACTATCTACCAAATTGCCCGTTATCTATCAGTCCGGTCATCTGTCTAGCTTTGTGGTAATGCATGTCTGATTGTCCATTTTTTTTCTGCCTGTTTGGTTATCTGTCCGCCAGTCCATCACTTTGTTCATCTGTCTGTCTTGGTCTATCTATCGATCTATCTGTCTGCCTGATTATCTGTGCATCTGTTTGCTTATCTATATTTCTGTCTTTGTGTCTATCTTTTTGTCTGTCTACCTGGTCATTGATATGTCTGTCTGTCTGGTTATGTAAGTGTTTGGCAATCTGTCTGCCTGTCTGATTATCTGTCTGTCTGTCTAATCATCTATATGTCTCATAATCCGTCTGTCTTTATCTAGTCAGATCTGTCTGTCTGCAAGTGTGCCTGGTCATCTGTCTGTCTGTCTGTCTGTCTGTTTGTTTATCAATCTGTCTGGTAATCTGTCTGCCTTTGTGTCTGCCTAGTCATCTGTTTGTCTGTCTCTCTGTCTATGTTTTTGTCTTTGTGTCTGTCTTGTCAAATGTCTGTCTGTCTGTCTGTCTGTCTGTCTGTCTGTCTGTCTGTCTGTCTGACTGACTGTTTGGTTATCTAACTGTGTAGTAATCTGTCTGTCTTTGTGTTTGTCTAACCAGCTATTTGTCTGTCTCTCTATCTGAATGGTAATTAGTATGTCAATCTAGGCAATTGGATCTATCTATCACTCTTCTACTTCCTTTGTGCAAATCTTAATCAGGTTCAACAGAACCATGATTGTAACACACATGATTGTGTATGTGTGTGTGTGTGTGTGTGTGCGTGTGTGTGCCACTGTGTATATGCCCAGAGAATTTCCAGCCCTTCACCCTGTAGTTTGTCTTGTGAGTCAGCCACATATACAGTATGTGTGTGTGTGTGTGTGTGTGTTGCATTATCAGTGAGTTACTGACTAACAGAATGGCCGCTTCCTGTTTTCATTTACCTGTGATTCGCCCGCTGTGCTCCTTCAGCTCATGGATTTTGCTCCACTCCTTCCCCTTCTTCTGGTAAATGTTCACCACACTGCTGTTGGGGCTGACGGCGATCTCTGAAAGGCAGCGGCAGTGATGATGATAATAATGATGACGAGGAGGAGGAGGAGGAGGAGGAAGAGGATAATGATTATAGTAGTGATGCTCTCCGGTTACATGCACTTTATGCACTTAAAGGCTCTCTCAGTCCTGCTAAAGTGGATTGTGAGGCTGCATTTAGGAGATTTAGGTAAAGTAAAATGCTGAGTGTTCAGGGCATAAGTTTACAGAATGGGAATCGGTGGGGGTGTAATGGATGATTACGGGAGGGTCGGGGGCGCAGAAGGATGGATCTGCCCCTGGCATGTTCACACTTACGGGTTCGGTCTTTGTTCCAGGCGTGACAGGACAGAGGCTCTAACCCGAAGCTGTACAGAGACATGTTGGGACAGAGGAGTTCTGGAATGCAACACACACACACACACACACTCAGTATTGAGTCTTACAGACAAGAAAGAAAAACAACAAAAGGTAAAAACAAAAAGCTATAAATAGGTTATTATTTTGTAAATTAAAAAGCTATAGTATAACTCGACGTGAACAGAAGCTGTTACTCACATCAATGAAATAAACCCTGCACTGAAACCACCCACAAAGTAACATTTAATCTATTGCACTAAACTAAAACAGCTTTTTTTTTTTTCATTTCTCTAAATCACCGATGACACTCAGTATGTAATTGCAAACTACAACAACAAAAAAAAAAAGACTTACTAGATGATACACAGAGACATTTGAATCTAACATTATGATAAAGCAGTAGTTCACCTAGGTTTCTCTGAGTCGGTTTATTCTGTCCTGAGGTCAGTTGTGAGGATCCGTGGACTCTGGGCAGTCGACACGAATGCAGCAGAACACTGAGGCACTGGAAAAATCAGATAGCGAGAGAGAGAGAGAGAGAGAGAGAGAGAGAAGGAAGGAAGAGGGTGTGTCTGAATACTGACTGAAGAACAGCACCTGAGACGAGTTCATGCAGGAATTAAAGGAAAAGTTCTACCTGAATCACATTGTGTTTTTTTTTTTTTTTTGGTTTAATACCAAAATATTTATGATGTGTTTAGTGATTCTAGTAGCAAATTGCTGGTTGTTGTTATATTTGTGTATTTGTGAAAATCTTTTAACAATTTTGCGATAGTCTTTTTTCACTAGAAGTTTTTCACCATCATCGTCACCATCAGCATCATCATATGACAAAAATATGAGAACCAGCATAGGAGTAGTGAAGATCAAACGCAAACTCTGGAATGACTCGACATCCCAGAATGCAATGCACGTACACGATGCTGGGTTGCATCGGAGTTTCGCTAATTAGCGATCTAAAAGATGACAAACCTGATGGAAAGGACGTAAATGTGACAGCTTTTTAAGCTGACCTGCTTGAACAGAGTGATGTCTTGAACAGTCTGTATGTCTGGACATCTGTCTGTCTCCTAGTCTGTATGTCTGGTCATCTGTCTACCTTCTTGTCTGTATGTTTGTTCATCTGTATGTCTTCTTGTCTGTATGTCTGGTCATCTGTCTGTCTCCTTGTCTTTGTGTCTGGCCACCTGTTTGTCTCCTTATCTCTTTGTCTGGTCACAAGTCAGTTTTCTTGTCTGTATTTTTCCTTGTTTATATGTCTGATTATCTGTCTGTCTCCTTGTCTGTATGTCTGGCCATCTGTCTCTTGTCTGTCTGCTTGTTTGTCTATATATCTGCCTGTCTCCTTGTCTATATGTCTAGTCATCTGTACAGTATGTCTCCTTGTCTGTATGTCTGGTCATCTGTCTGTCTCCTTGTATGTGTGTCTGGCCACCTGTTTGTCTCCTTGTCTCTTTGTCTGGTCACAAGTCAGTTTTCTCGTCTGTCTGTCTGTCTCCTTCTTTATATGACTGATCATCTGTCTGTCTGCCTGTCTGTATGTATGGTTATCTGTCTGTCTTCTTGTCTGTATGTCTGGCCATCTGTCTGTTTCCCTGTCTGTATGTCTGTTCATTTACCAGTCTCTTTGTCTGTATATCTGGTCATCTGTCCATCTCCCTGTCTGAATGTCTGGTCATAGTTATCTGTCCGTCTGCCTGTTTGTAAGTCTGGGCATATGTTTGTCTGTACTTGTTTGTATGTCTGGTCATCTGTCTGTCTGTCTTTTTGTCAACATGTCTGGTCATCTGTCCTCCTGCCGTGTCTGTATGTCTGGCCATCATATACTGTGTGGTGTTGGTATGAAATGATTGAGTTTTAAACATTGTGTTAAACATTTACTGCACTTTATTACACACACTCCTCCCTTGGACGTGTACATGTAAAGTCTACAGCTTATCTTTTTCCATGCACAGTGTGTGTGTGTGTGTGTGTGTGTGTGTGTGTGTGTGTATGTGTTAGTCATCTTAAAGCCTTTATTATGTGCCAGATCTTATCATAGAAGTGCTGTTTGCTGGGAGTGTTTTTTATTTTTTACTTTAGTGGACTCTTATTCAGTGCAGCAGCACCTGAGACTGGTGTGTGTAAAAACCAGCAAACACTAGCAGCAGGTCATTGCAGCACTGCTCATTGATCCTCTTTTTGCATTGATGGACAAATTAGATAGGGGTGAAAGGCTGTACAAAGTAGCACACGGTGTGCCAACAGTGTGTTGTTGCACACCTACAAGAATGCAGGCGATACTAGAGAACATGATTTTCAACTGCTCTAACTTTCATCATGCATCAAAAATCCAAGCTGTGTCTTATATAAGACAGAATGCAATAAAACAAAAATTGTGGCTTGCTTATTAGTACGTAATTAGAATTAATAAACGGGTATTACTTGCAGTTTGCCACTATCAGGGAGTGTCTTTCTAACATCTGATATGAGGGATATAAATCTGATAATGTAGGCTGTGCTATATTCTATACTATAAAGTAGGACTATAATATTTCCTAATTGGTTTAAATGTCTAAAAGGCTTGAATGAATTGTTCCTAATGCTTCCTGGTAGCTTTAAATATATTTATTACTTTTATTCACTAGTAAATTCTTTATCCTGGTGCAGCTGCAATACAGTTAGAGTGACAGAAACCTTTCGGTTCAGTTATCTGATAACGAAACCTTGCCATGGGCATAAACAAGTCAGTGCACTCTCAGTACTGGCGCCAAACCTGGATAAATTAAGGAGGATGAAATTGTGTCAGGAAGAGCATACAGAGTCAAATCTGTGCCAAAATAAATACAGTAGCAGGCAAAAGCTAGGACACACCTTATAGTTCCATGGTCTTTCCTGATTTTTATTTCTTCCTACATTGTAAACCACAGCAGAAGGCATCCAAACAATGCAATAATCTCCCTTGAACAGTTGATATTGAGATGTATATCTGCTACTTCTGCTCTGTAAAACCTTCATAACGGCTCTAATCTGAGGTTGTGTTTGTTAATTGGGGATTTCTGAGGCTGGTGACTCTAAATGAGCTTCTGCTCTGCAGCAGAGGGTTTCAAGCACACATCCATATACTTGTTCCGACTATTCAGGCAATTTAGATTTATCAGTCCACTTACAGTAACCGCATGTTTTTAGGAAGTGGAAGGAAACTGGAGAACTTTGAGGAAACCCACAAAAACAACACAATTAAATTTGATTTCTATAGTGCTGTTAACAATGGTCATTGTCACAAAACAGCTTTGCAAAATCCCGCAAAAAATTATAGAAGCAAGTAGTAGAAAAGTGTGAGGAAATATATATAAATTATCATTTTCAGTTTGTCCCTGAAGAGCAAGAAGAGGTCGATGGTGAAAAGGAAAAACTCAGATAGCAGGAACTGTTTTGCAGTTATACTGTGTGTTAGGAGGCTGGATGTTCAGTATACCAAAGGTAATATGGAGTCCACTTTCTTTATCGGAGACTCAGGCAAAACAAGGGACTCTGGCAAGACTAACTATGAACAGCATAACTAAAAGAGAGAGCGAGCCAGAAGGAAAGACTTACTCTCATGCAGGAAATATACTGTATGCAGGAGAGGCTTGATATGGCACCACAGCTCCAAGAACTTGGGAGAGTAGAAAGCAATATAAGAGCCTTTTAGAATGGGGGTCTCTGATCAGGGAAGGAAGCACTTCCCTGGAAAGTCAGCTTTAAAGAACAAGGAAGCTGAGGAGAGAGAGGTCAATAGATGGCGGTGATTCACCCAACAAAAAAAACCATATATTTTGACTT
>JAQMYI010000008.1:3173719-3184828 GCA_030014275.1 Clariallabes melas
TATACAGTTAGTACACAGTGAAACGAAACAACGTTCCTCCAGGACCAAGGTGCTACATGCAACATAAATTTACAACAAAAATTAACAGAAAAACTAAACTAGCTACCTAAGAGGCCTAGTTAGCTGGCTAGCGGAGACAAGACAGATTGACCTGACAACATAAATTTACTGTAACAACATAAATTAACAAAAACTAACTACTATCAGTCAGCCAATTAGATAGATAGATAGATACGTTATTGATACTGAAGGAAATTCCAGAAAACACAGAACTTAGTAGAGGAGGGTTTTGATCCCTCAGCCGCTGGGTTATGGGCCCAGCATGCTTGTGCTGTACCACTCTGCTAACCCCAATCACCCCACATGGGACCCGCACCCATAATCCCTAATTTAGTAGGCCAATGTCTCATTGATTGGGCCACTGGGGGCTTACCAACTTTAATCAACCAATTACCTTATCGGTTGGTCAATTAAATAATCAGTCAACCAATGAGTCAATAAGTTATTGAGTCATTTAATCAACTAGTCAACCAGTTAGTCAAATAGTTAATGTCAATCAGCTAGTTGGTCAGTATGCACATACAGTGCAGCATGAAAAAGGGTGCAGTTACAGTGTCAGTATAAAATAATAAAATAGCTTTAAAGGTAATTCATTTAAAAATAAATATAAACCACTGTCACTGTTAATTTTTATTTCATCGCATTTTTATTTATATTAGTTTCATTGTCGTTATTCGGGAAAACAAATCTACAAATAATATATATTTCCACTTTATTGTTCGTTCATTTGGAATTTTCGCAGTAAAAGCAGACGAAGAGAAGGAGCGATCGTGCAACCCAAACAAACGTAAACATGAGTGTTTTGCAGCACACGCCTTAAAAACATGTCTACACTCGCTCCTCTGACGTCACCACGCTGGACTCTGGGTTACGCGCACGCTCATGCCCCGGATGTGTTTGTGTCTGCTCGCGGCTAGTTTGTGCAGAGAAGCAGGAGGAGATGCCTCTGCCCGTGCAGGTCTTTAACTTTCAGGTAAAACTCTTACGGCCATTGTTTTATAAAAACTGAGTCATTTATGAAAGAAACGCCCGAATCGTGAATGTGAAGGAATGTAAACACATATAGTGTGCACGATAATATCATTTTAACTCGTTCCGGTTGGAGTCTTGTTGTTTTTTTTTGTGTGTTGTTGCTAGCATTAGCTTTGGTCGTCATGCTAACGGTTAATTCTGCCCGGTGCGGGCCGCAGACGGGCGCGAGCACTTAGCACGAGAGGGCTCTGTAGCGCTGCATGCCAACATTTTGTATGTAATGTTTTAGTCGTAAAATGCGAACAGCAGCACGTTTTTAGTTATTTGTCGACTTGTTTCTAAGGTTACAGCAGTGTTTGCTGAGCTAATTTGCAGTTCATTGAAGTCAGGTGCTAGTTGCCCAACGGCTTTGCTAACTGACTGATGACTGTTGATGAAGCTGAGATTCTCTGTAGTGTTTATTAAGTGTTTATGGCGCATTATAAGGGAAGAATGATTATTAGGTATGTAGTACACATGTATAAGAAGCTGTCTTTTAAATCAGTTGACTTTAACTAGATAGCCAAATCTTCTAAAATAATACATTTTTGTACTCACTTTATGGATATCTCTAATGTTATCAAAATTATCCTGTGTACATTCAATAATCAGTTCAGGGGTTTAATTATCTGTCTGTCTGTCTAATGTATAAAATCACCCACTTTATAAGGTACACCTGCACATTCATGCAGATGTCTCATCAGCCAGTCATGCGGAAGCAACACATTGCAATTCGGGAAAACAAATCAAATCAACTTTGGAGATCCCCCAAAAAATAAAGGATCTCTTTGACTTTTGACTTTAGGCATGATTGATTTGTAACGTGCCCAGGAACAACTGCTTTTCGCTACCTTGCTGGCCAGCAGTCACATTATTTTTGCTCTCCGTACTCGGTTACGCTTGTTTGTTTACACTCTTAATCACAAGCGAATGAGGAACTTAACCTTCGTGCTATGCTCAATGTTATTGATATTTGGGGGGGGTCAAGTGTAACACTCGTGTGCCTTCCTTCTGTATCAACAGAAGTGTCTGAGTTCGATGTATCTTTTTCAAGACCACCTTTTCTGGCAGACTCGGTCACGGTTTCTGAGCACAGAATGATTGTGTTTTCTCTGATTAAATTGAAACAGACTTTGGAGTCAAATGGTTTCAAACGATCACTAATGTGAAAACGCCTTTAATTGTTGAGGACCGAGAAAATTAAAAACAGACCAGTTTGGGTGAGTTGGTGCTCATGATGGTCTCAGGTTCCTGTTCTTGGCGTACAAGCGTTGATCTTGATGCGATCTACTTCCGTTATAGCCTAAAGGTTTGATTTTTTGTGCATGCTGAGATGGTTTACTAGTTGTCACTTTAATTATGACTTGTATGTTTATTTTTTTCTGTATCTTTCCTGGCGTCTTGAACCAACGTGGTTATTTTTCTCTATCTTTTCCTCTGATGAACCAAACCTCTTATCCATCTTCCGGGCAAGTCCCAGAGATCATACTTTCTCCCTCCTTTATGATATTTGATGAAAACCCTACCTGAGGCGTTTAAATTGGAGCTGCATGATTACTTGTATTTTGTTCCTTGCACACAGTTGGCTGGTAAGATGACCCTAATGTGCAGATGTACGGGTGTTCTTAATTAAGTGGACAGTACGTGTATATATACAGGTGCATAAAGTTATGCACAATTATATAGACATATACAGGTGCATTAGAATATCATCCAAAAGTTGACGTATTTCACTAATTCAATTCAAAAAGTAAAACTCGTATAGATTCATTACACACAGACTGATATATTTCAAGTGATTATTTCTTTCAATTATTTCTTTTCTTTTGATTTTCACTTTTTGAATTGATTTACAGAAATAAACTTTTCAGTGATATTCCAATTTGAGATGCGCCTCTACATTTAACCTTTGCTGCGTTCACATTACCACTTTCGAATGCGTTCGATACGGGAATTAGAACGTTCATTGTGTCATCAGTTATGTTGTATTGTCTCGACTCGCTTCTCCAACCCTTCCCTTTGTTATAAACATTTGGGATGCATAGAGATTTCAACATGATTAGAAGGTGAAAACTTTAACTGCAGGTCATTTCAGTGGTAAAGAATTGACTTGTTCAGATTGTCTGAGCAGCAGACCAACAGTGAAAATGACTTTGGTGAAAAGACTGTTTAGAAACTCAGGGCAAGTGTGTACAATGTTTGTGTCACTGCTGCGACCAGTAATAACCGTTTGCTCAGTGCAGGTTACCTTTAGTTATAGAGGAACGATAAGCATTTCTGAAATGAACATGCAGTGTTTAAAGCCATAGTTCTCTCTTATGAATGATGTCACAAAACACTTGTATTTCCAAGTGAGAAGGAAAACGTGATTTCTCCTTTAGGATATGTAATGTTGCATGATGTGCCGAAGCTGTGTATTGCAATTTGTGATTACCAGATCATTTCTCTGTAACACACATACACAGCTTGACTGCTTTGCTTCTTGCAGCTCAGAGTTGAGGGTCAGGACAGAAGCATTGATAGTTCTGCGTCCTCCTCTGACACGCTCGCTAATGTGAAAACGCCCTAAATGGTTGAGGACTGAGAAAATCACACCAGATTTTTTTCCTTGATGTTAAACACTGTTCCGTTCACAATTGAGCAATTACTCAGTCCTGGGTGAGATTATTTTACAATCCAGTCACTTAAAGGTATGGTCATTGATCAGGACCTTGTACAACTCGGATATATGATGCCTTGAATCATTAACCTGCTAGTAAATACAGTATATAGAAAAAGTTTGCTGATGGTCATCATATGTCCATTAAGCTTACATTCAAATTACATTATTAATAAGTGTATGTGTGTGTGCAAGAATAAGTGAAACTTGTCCAAGGTGTATCGCAGTATTTCTGTTTAATACAAGTAAAATTGTCTCACCAGTATAAAGTGTCGCATTTAGAGACCGCATAAAATCTCATGCTTTATAGTCAGTGTTCTTGAATAATAAGCGAATATGTCATAAACGTGTCATAAACGATAATGTCATGTGCTGTTGAGGAGAACATCCTGAGCGTCTGCAAGGAGGTTCAAACCTAATAGTGCATTAAAAGAACTTATAGAAAACTAAATTGCAGCGTTTGTTATGGAGACAGGTGAAGGATGTGTTTGTAAGAGGAGCAACGGATCACAAAACTCGTTGTTCAGATTGTGTCATGCTTTTTGAGTCCATCTTTTTTTTTGTTTTTTTTTTTGGGATAGATGGATACTTTATTGATGGTGAAGGAAATTCCAGAAGCAATGAGGACAGTAACACAAAGGCAGATGTGTAGTCGCACAGCTTACATATAGGCAGTAGACAAAGGGTGATGTGAGAATTCAAGTACTAGGTACTAGAGTAGGCAAAGGGAAGCAGTTGTATTTTTACTTTCCTTTTGCATTAAATGAAAACACCATTTGAGGTAAAATAAAAAACAGCACAATAAGTGCTTTTATTTTACTTTTTTAATGTACGCAAGCTTTTTAAAAATGTTTTATTCACTAGTTAGATTTTTCGTAAAAATTAGCAATTGCAGTGTTTCCTGTAGAATTTTTTTCTCACCTAAGGAGAGAATGAAGAAGGTGGATTTATTGCACACAAATAACGTCGAACAGAAGTGCTATTATTTCCACTGCTGTTGTACTTTATACATTATACTGTACTTAAGGTGAAATGTTTTTGCATTTCACTTTGCTGACAACTCGGTCATGGCGCTGCTTGAGACTCAACCGGACTGTAGACTGTACAAAAAGAACTAGACAAACATTCCGTGACGTCATCTGTAGGTTTTTTTTTTTTTTTCAAAAGTACGGTTTTGAAGCCAAAATGTGGGAGCTTTTGCCATATTGGCAGGAGCTGACTGTACCTAAACACTGGTTGGTTATTCGTAAATGGGCGAATAGAGGAATAAACAGATCCTGGCTGTTGTTTTGAACACGCCACCAAACTCTGTTACTACCTAATAAGAGCTTAGTTTCGAAGTTATGGCGGCTAATGTTAATTTATGTGCTAATACATCTGATTGAGCTCCATTATCCATACCCTAAATGTCGTCCCATGTTTTGTTTCAAGTTAAACTACAACGATTATAGTTAGCTGGTTAGCTACAATGATGACTACGGCAATGCTGCTGTGTATCAAATCTGCCATGCTTCTAATTGTGCATAACTTTATGACTTAATATAATTTTAACTAATGTGTTTACATGGGGAAAAAAAAATTACCCCTGTACAAAACAGGTTGTTATGTCTTGAACTGTACCGATGGAGAGACACAATGTCTAATGTAAAGCCCGTGCGCAAGCTGAAAATTTGATCAACTTGGCCTGGAAAATTTGTTTTAGATGCTTAATGAGCAATAATGCAAATTTTAGTAAAACACAGTATGTGCATATGTAATGAGCTCTATTACTCAGCCTATTGGTTGACTTTTTTTTAAAATTATTATTATTAGAGTAGGTTGGTTTATAGCATTCGCTAGGATGGTTTTAGTCAGCCTCATCTGGCAACCCAAATCAGTGCCATCACAGGAGAAAGTTTAAGTGAGTTAGCGTACATGATTTTGAAAGTTGCCAAAAACATAAATGGCACACTTGCAAATATATGCTCAGGACTGATGCCCAAACCTAATGCCATATATCTATTTTGTACCATGATGGTACACTTTGTATTACATCTGTGGTTTGCGAATCAAGGGAACGCATCATGGGTCTTTCATGTTACACCACTGCTGTTTGTCTAGTCATAGTAACACCTGGACTTGTTTTAATCATCAGTGGCTGTGGTTAATTAAAGTTGGATATTCTGCTATTAGACTACATTTCAAACAGTTTGTTTGCTTTCCTGTGTGTCCTTTACAGTCTCTTTCTCTGTCTCTCCTTTCTCTTTCTTCATTCTTTCAGTTCAAAGTGCATCATTCTAACCACAGTGCTGTTTTGTCCTTGTGCAGGGGTCGGTGGAGCCCATGCAGATCGATGCCGACCCTCAGGAAGACCAACAGAATGCCCCCGATACCAATTACGTTGTGGAAAATCCCACCCTGGTATGTTTTGAGTGCACCTGAAAAGTATCTCTCTTCACAGAAAAATAAATGTTGACGGTAATGTCTACTGCAGCTTGATTGGTTTAAGCATTTTCCTGTAATTATTTTGTTATTGTCATTTTATGACGCGTTTTGTCCAAGTTTAATTCTGGATGTTTACAAGAAGATCAAATTGGCTTGCAACAAAGGGTCAGATTGAACACTTGGCAGATAATATTAAAGGTGATTAATAATTAGAAAGTGATTAAAACAGCAGCGAGTATAATAAAAAATGCAAGTTTATTTGTGTAGGGTATTTTTAGTTCACTGTGCATTACTACAGAAGCACTTTAAATCCACCATCCACTCGGTTTTCCACTATTTGCCACATTTCCTGTTTACACAGCTAATAATATTTTTATGCTCTCCTTTCTTCTCCTAAAAGGCTAAAAGCATAGAAATTCTTGTTTTCTCATTTTTTGTGTGAGGAGGCAGTATCAATATGGCACACTTTTTATTAGAAACAGAGGGTTAGGTGCGCTCCTCGTCCGAGCTCAGAACACATCTGGAATTGACGTACAGTGACGCATTAATCATGATGTTTAGGAAAACAATTGCAGATAAACACTAAAACCTGGTTGATTTACAGAATTTCCAAGCCTTTCTGATCCATAATGAACTTGCTTAAGTGTATGTGTTCCTGGAATTACAGCAATACAGGGAATAAACTGTCTCTGCTTACTTTTCCCACTTTGCCAGTATGTGTGTTCGCTGTTTTGTGCATCCATTTTCACTTAGTCATTCCTCCTTACAGGATCTGGAGCAGTACGCGTCCAGCTACAGTGGGCTGATGAGGATCGAGCGGCTGCAGTTCATCGCCGATCACTGCCCCCAGTTACGCGTGGAAGCTCTGAAGATGGCCTTGTCTTTTGTCCAAAGAACATTTAACGTTGACGTTTACGAAGAGATCCACCGCAAGCTTACTGAAGCCACAAGGCAAGAGCAGCTCCTGTAAATCCTCTATAATTTCTCTATATTATATGAATACAGGTAGTCCCCGACTTACGAACATTCGAGTAACGAATTTTCCGCAGATACAAAAGTGAATGTATAAATCGTCTAAAGTCCGTTATATTGTATGGGGGCCGGTGGGGGTTGTGCGGGAGAAATGAATCTGACTCACCGGTTTCTGTGAACAGTCCATAAGCACGATGATAGAAAACGGCTGTCCTGATGGTGAATAATCCTAATTTCGTAGTTTACAGTCCAATACAGTGGAAAACAGCTGAGACAAAATGGTGTCTGGGATTCCCCTCGCGATTTAAGGGCGCAGAGACAACACGTACATTTGACATGTGAGATTAATTTCCTTAGGTGTGGTTACGGTTTTTGGCCACATCGTCATAGGGGGGAAAGCGGACAGATATTTAGTCAAGTGGATTGGTATGCTTTACATTGTATATTCATGTCAATGGCATATAAGTCTCCCTTTGTCAGACTTAAGAACAAATCAGACTTACGAACAGAACTCGTCTGTAAGTCAGGGACTACCTGTATCTGATGCAGTCAAATTAAATTGGTGCTTTTAATAAAGTCCGTGCTGGTCTAAAAGTTTGATGTTTAGAAAATGTAGCCTTGTACATTGTCTAGGTATTTGTAAGTACAAACAGTGTTTGTGTGTGTGTTGTCCTCAGGGAAATGCAGGGAGTGCCAGACGCTGTTCCTGAAGGAGCAGTGGAGCCTCCTCCCCTCGACACAGCCTGGGCCGAATCGACACGGAAAAAAGCCCTTCTAAAACTGGAGAAACTCGACACCGATCTAAAAAACTATAAGGGAAACTCAATCAAAGAAAGCATCAGGTACTTTATCTGTGTCTCACGTCTCTCTTAAATTTTCATATGCAATTGTTCAGGACGTTTTGATATCAAAATTTTTCTTCAATCAAATGCCAGAAGAGAGTTGATACTTGACACGTGACGCTCATTAAATATATTCTATGGTGTGTTAAGGAGGGGTCACGATGATCTTGGAGATCATTACCTGGACTGCGGCGATCTCAGCAACGCCCTGAAGTGTTACTCCCGAGCTCGAGACTACTGCACGAGCGCCAAGCACGTCATCAACATGTGTCTTAACGTAATCAAGGTGAGCCAGGATCTGTTAGTGACATCTCTGGGCTTTTATTTTGCACTATGAATATAAATATATTTAAACCTTCATATCGAGATTATAGATGTTCAATGAATCTGTTTTCTTGATTCATGACTTTTTCCATACAGGTTAGCGTTTACCTCCAAAACTGGTCTCATGTACTTAGCTACGTCAGCAAGGCTGAATCCACTCCAGAGATAGCAGAGGTTGGTTAAAGCTGCACAGTTGTTGTAAATAATAGAAGGATAATGTGTGAGGAGGAGGTGTAAAATTTTTTGTTTGTTGCTTTTTTGTTTCACAGCAACGAGGGGAGAGAGATAGTCAAAACCAAGCTGTTCTCACCAAACTAAAATGTGCTGCAGGTACAGTGTTTTCTCTTTGTTTATTTTATATGATCATTTGGCAGTACTGTGTGATTAAAGGACGGATAATTAGCAGCGTGAGTCGATTAAATAGACTTTGAAAGATGTTTACATCCAAGGTATGAAAAATGTAAAGCATTTAACACCGTTCAGTGCCCTGATGAAGCTTTTTGGAGGTGTTTTGAGCGTTTGACGATTCAGTAAGGCCATGTCCACACGTATCTGGGTATTGTTAAAAAAGGGACATTTTTATCTGCGGTTTTGACTTTCATCCACATGCGAATGCAGTTTTTGTTGTTTTGGCTTTTGGAAAACTCCGTCGGAAGTGAAGATTTTCCAAAACTCAGTTATTCAGTGGTGGTGTGTGTGTACAGACGTGTTGTAACGTCACCTTGTGTGCCGATGATGTCATCGTCTATGTGCTAGTCTCCTTGATTTGTCAGTTTTGTTATTATAAGATATAATACGTCAGTTTTATTATTGTAAGATATTTTGTGCAATGGTGGACTTGCATACAGTGTCCGTGTTAATGTTTCTTACTGGACTTTTTACACGTGTGTACATACGTGCACAGTTAATCACACATTACGTTAATGAGACAGAGGTGCCTGAATGTACTACAAAGCTCACTGCTGCTACATACAGAACTACAAAGACACAGACAGCGACGGCGATTTTGGACGAGACCTGACCAAGTTTTATAAACGCAACCGGTAATGTTTTTTCTAGGCTTCTGATTGGCCCCCTCTTGATTAGGGATGCTCCTAACAGCACTTAACATGGCTGAAAAAATTAGGTCGTGTGGACAGAATTGTTTAAAAATAATAATAAATAAGTAAAAACTAAGTAGAAAAATTTCTGTTTTTAAAAATACCTGGTTACATGTGGACATGACCTGAATTGATTTGATTTAAAATTGTTTTGTTGTGGGTTATTGTTCAAAACAATGTCTACCCAACTGGGGCTGGCATTCACACCTTTCACAAAGTTTGTTCTACTTCTCCAAGACTGAAAGACAAAAAAGGACTCGTAAAGCTGACTGTTACAGAGAACATGCTTGCTTCTTTAGCCGTGACGGTCAGAGATGCTATGCTGCCTTCTTTGGAACTGTTACCCACAGAGACCGTATTTCCTTTTCTAAAAGGCACAGTTTATGGCTCCCTCCCTAGAACTGATGGCTCAGTGGGCTACGCCTCCTTATTGAGGATTAACTATTGTAGAAGCCACACCTCCTTATCTCAGACTAACTACCCCAAAACCCATGCCAACTTCTCTAGATCTGACTGATCACACTTATCTCTATAATATAGCAGACACTGTGTCCTTGTCCAGCATTGACAAACACAAGATACTCTGCCTCCTTTACTGGGGCTGACGGGACTTTTAAAAAGAGAAATCTGACACTCGACGATTTTTGTCGTAAACATTTTCTTTCTTGCTACAGGATTGGCAGAACTCGCCTCGAGAAAATACAAACCTGCTGCCAAGTGCTTCCTGCAGGCCTCTTTCGACCACTGCGACTTCCCCGAGGTCCGTCTCCTTTTTTTTTAAAATCACATTTAAAAGTGATGTTTGTGTTTAACTAGTAGAATTTCCCTGGAATTTTTTTTCTGTTCATTTTGAATGCTTTTTTTTTTTCTCTCCCTGTGCTCTTGCAGCTTCTTTCCCCTAGTAACGTAGCAGTTTATGGAGGACTTTGCGCTCTGGCGACGTTTGATCGGCAGGAGCTGCAGCGTAACGTCATCTCTAGCAGGTACAGAGAAATGTTTCAGCTTTATTAATGCTTATTATTTTTTTTAATAAGCTTTTTCTTTGTTATTTAATTGCTAGAAGATTAAGCTTTACTTAAAATTACTTTTGAAATTATTTTTGGTTTGTTTTTCAGCTCCTTTAAGTTATTTTTAGAGTTGGAACCCCAAGTGCGTGATATTATCTTCAAGTTTTATGAGTCGAAGTACGCGTCCTGTCTGAAGATGCTGGACGAAATGAAGGTAAGTGTTCCTGGTTACTGTGTTGGGGGAAAGAAGTGTACTGTACAACAAGGCTGTTTGCTAAAAGTGCTGTGCTGATTGACTGTGCTTTGTGTTTTAGGATAATCTCCTCCTAGATATGTATCTGGCCCCACATGTACGAACACTGTACACACAGATCAGGAACAGAGCCCTCATACAGGTAAAAACTTTTTTTTTTTTTTTTTTTAAGTGTATACCTAGTCTGAATTCTTGATAGTGTAGTGTGGTAGTAATTTACCATTAAATTAACTATTAATAATCTCAACAATTCGGGTATCAAAGAATAATTGAGAGAAACGATATTTAAAAAAAAAAAAAAATTATAGAGACATAAAGCAAACATGTAGTGTTCGTTTCAACGCACACTTGTACAATCTGTATTCATAAACCCCTTACAAACCCCCACACCCCCCACCCTACCCATCCCTAACTCCCAGCCAGCCTTGGATACATCTAAGAAAGGCTAGACACCAGG
>JAQMYI010000008.1:3184928-3196606 GCA_030014275.1 Clariallabes melas
GCCAACAAGTTATGTGTTAAAAGTGCGTCGCATACATAGTACCCCCACCCCTACTCACCTCGGGGGCAAGGAAAAAAGTTCAGGCTCAGGAATTTTTTCCACTATCAGCCCTGTATTAATAATCTCAACAATTCGGGTATCAAAGAATAATTGAGAGAAACGATATTTAAAAAAAAAAAAATTTTTTATAGAGACATAAAGCAAACATGTAGTGTTCGTTTCAAGGCACACTTGTACAATCTGTATTCATAAACCCCTTACACACCCCCCACCCTACCCATCCCTAACTCCCAGCCAGCCTTGGATACATCTAAGAAAGGCTAGACACCAGGCATATTTAAAGAAGGAAAAGAAAGAAAGAAAAACATGGAGCTGGAAGTCTAGGTTTTGAGTGCAAAGAAAATAGAAAAACCAACCAATTGGATAAGAAGAGGATTAAACTAAACATTTATATTAAAATAAAAAAAAAGTGAAGGAAGGACCGTCAGCAGCTGTTTAAATTTCAAGCCTGAATCACGGATTGAGTAATGAATCTTCTCCAGGGACAAACAGGACATAATATCCCTGAGCCACTGGGGGTGAGTTGGCATCCTTCCACTTAAATAAAAGAGAATGTCGGGCCAGGAGGGACGCAAAGGACAATAATCGACGTTTAGCTGGAATTAGACGCTTATCTTTCTCTCTACAAAACTGTAAAGTCAGTAAAAACATGTCAGATAATAAAATGGCACAAGTTTTACTTGGCATGTTTATATATATTTTTATATATTTGTCTGTCAGTTGTCTCATTTATGAATTAGTTTTTTTTTTTTTTTTTGATATATATTTTTGTGGAAAACAACCCTGTAGTTCTGACGTACGTGTGTGTTTGTTTTTCTCCTCCACCATGCAGTACTTCAGTCCGTACGTCTCCGCAGATATGAATAAGATGGCGTTGGCGTTTAACACCACAGTGGCGGCGCTGGAAGACGAACTCACTCAGCTGATCCTGGAGGGGCTGATCAACGCTCGTATCGACTCTCACAGCAAGGCACATATTCTCTCACACACACACACACACACACGCATGCGCGCCCACTCGTCGGTTATACCGTCCTGCTGTCAGACAATAAACGGAACAATTTAAAAAAAATGTTTTTTATTTCATGATGCTGATTGGTTGGAGTAAATTGCTAAACAACCATAAGACACAGGTTGTCGTCTGTCCCATAAATGTTTTTGTACTCAAAATCAACAAGGAGTCTGAAAAACTTTAGTTAATTGAGATGACTGTGTAATTAATATGATAATTTAAAGGGATTACACACTTTGTGCACTATACTAAGTTCTATATACATGTGTGTTATGTGCCTGTAGATTCTGTATGCACGTGACGTGGATCAGAGGAGCACTACGTTCGAGAAATCGCTGCAGATGGGGAAGGAGTTTCAGAGACGAACCAAAGCCATGATCCTGCGAGCAGCAGTACTACGTAACCAGATCCATGTTAAGGTAACGTCTTTGCATTTATTTGTCTCTCTCTGTTTTATGAGCTGTTATAAGCATAATAATATACTAAAGCCAAGACATTGTCACAGTAGAAACTGGAGCACTGGAATCGTCAGGATTCAAGTTTGTCAATAGGGTTTTTCATGAAGGATGGAATGTCACTAAAAACATCACAGTAAACACATAAGGACTTATCGACACACAACTAATCCCCGCTGTCTGTATTATCTCTTGCAGTCTCCACCGAGAGAAGGCAGCCAAGGGGAACTGACGCCCGCCAACAGCCAAACACGAATGAGCACCAACATGTGAACGCTCGTCACGGAGGAGCGCACGGGGGCCCACAGGAGCATCGTAGACCCTCATCCTAGAGTTCAGTTCTGTTTCCCACTCTCTCACACACACACACACACACACACACACTCACAAAAGAGAAACCTCATCACAAAACATGCTTTTAAAATAAATATACATTGAAAAAGATGGTTTCTGACATTTATTTATTTATTTTCCCCTCTCTGAGTAGATTTAGATGTGCCTGGGACTTAATAAATTAAAAAATGAATTAAAAATGTACAGTGCCATCTGTTAAATTTTGGAATTAATAAACATTTTTACATGAAGTGCGCGGAATGAAGGTGTGAGATTGTGTTTAATAAGTAGATTTCAATTGCGCACTCACAACCGCGTATTAAAAAAATCTACAGCGCCATCTGTTGAATTTTGAGATGAACTAATGATTTTTTCAAGGTTGAGATAAAATACACACTAAAGTATATTTATATATATTTTATGATATACAGGTGTGTTTTTCATTTAAATTTCAATGTAGCACGTCTTCTCTTCCCGTTGGCCGATTGTGATAAAGCCTGTATGTTACCTCAGGCTCGGCCAAATACACCTGTGAAAACCCCATTAAAATTCCTTTTTCCTTTTCTTTGCGTGATGTGAGCACAAACTAATAATTATTGTTTCAAAAATATCTTGAATGTACAGACATGCCAACTGTTCAGTTTTATTATATGTATAGATGAGATTTAACTCGACTATCTCTATAATATGAGGCGGATTCTGTACGCAGGGATTATATTGAAAAATTATCTTTATATTGAACAAAATCAGAGCTCTCGAATTGAACCCATCTTTGCATGATAAATCAGCGAATCTATACTTCAAAGCCTGAAACATAATGTATAGTTCCATGCATTATAGTTCCATCCATAGTCTTGAGCCAACACTTAAAAGCTACGCACACATTTTTAATATCTAGAGAAAATTCTCCAGTGTTCATGTAAAACCCTTTTGTCGATCTTTTACTCCTGTGTTAATGATTTTGCAAAAGTTTTCACACAAATAATTTTACTAAATTCTTAGAAAAAAAATTGTTAAACATCTTATCTAGTTTTAATATCGAATAACAAAAACTGACTCTTGCCATGAATATAGCTGTAGATGGCATGGCGTTAAGTCGTCTTGAGCCAGTCCTTGTTTCTTCATATTTTGCCAGAATTTCTTACAGGACTTTTGACTTTCATTTTCAGTCCAGTCCCTGGGCAGTTTCAAAGGAATTGTTCAAGCATTTAAAAAAATGTAATTCATTTAACATAAAGCATGTGCCAGTGAGAAACTGGTGATTAGCTGGTGATCATTGCTGCTGAGTGGTTGGAACAGACAAGAGGGGAAATGAGGTTGCTGCGATGCCAGATATTAAGACAAAACAGAGCAGAATGTTAGGGAAAAGAATTTTAAAAGTTTTATTCTTTGTAAAAACCTCAATGATAAAAACACAAAGCAGTGAAAAATGTCACAAATGATCCTTAAGGGGGGAGGCGGGGGGGGGAACACTAAACGAAACAATGTGTTGTACCTCGAGCGTTTCGAGCTGTGTTCGGATCACTGAAGTGACATCCTGATTTCCCAAACGAGCCAACATTCTCCCCATGTCTCCGGTGCGACTGTAATCAGCAGAAACTGAAATTCGACTCCGGGTGCTGATTTTAACGTGTGAAAATATTAGCTGTAGTTGGTACCAGTTTTGGCTAAAACGTATAATATAAATAAATTAATTAAAAACAGCTAAAGTCTGCAGAAACAATCCCTGTATTCTGTCTGTTGGATTTAACAGCCGAGTATTAAAGTGTAAAACTGAGGTCCTGAGGTCTACAGTTTATCGTCAACTGTTAGCAGGGGTGGGGCTTAGCTAAAATAATGTTGCAGCGCCATGAAAACCCTACGTACAAAATCTAGTCTCTGCACGATACAAATTTTAATCCGTTTTTTTTTTATGTTAAGTACATCTTCCTGTCTAAAGTAGTTAAGTCCTTAGCAGCAGTATCGGGTTTCAATGCATATGTGTATATGTGAGGAAGATACACTCGTTTCTGTTGCGTTCACAGCATGAGTTTGCATCCGAGCCGGAAGATCCGAGACTCGAGAGGCAGAGATTTAGGACGAGACCGGCGTCTCTATTTGGACAGCTAGCTTCTGCGCCTTCGTCTTGAACCTCAAGCCGTGACCTGCAGGGAAGGAGAAAAAGATGCTCTAATTGAAATGCTTAAGAAATGTATTTAAAACAACCGAATGTGTAATAAGCCATTACATTGAAAACTCTCATAAGTCCACTTTATTATTGTTAATTATTGAACTCACCTGGACAATCTGCAACTTCTTTATAGGCCTTCTTCTTACAGCAGCCGCGACACAGGTTAAAGACGCACTTATTTCCCTGTGGGACAGAGAAACAGTACAGATCTAAATACTGTCTATAAATCCTGTCTTAGTCTCCTAACTGTCATTTTTAGGGCTCAAACACTGATATCGTGTGTGAAGGATTTTTTCCCCCCAAAAAAAGCCGAACGGTGGGGGGAAAAAATCCCCACGTGACCCTCACATGAGATTTTGCTACATAGCTACACATTTAGAGTGGTTTGCAAAATGCACCCAATAGATTTTGATATACTCCTCCTAGGAGATTTAGAAGATCGCCACCAAACCTGGCCCATGTGATCTCAAGACATTAAGGATGCAAAATTGCGGAGGGATTTTTGGTATCTCAAACGGGTCAGCCATGACGCAGCCTTAAACCTACGCCGAAAAGTGGTTAATAATAATTTTAAAATATTTTTTTCCAGCACCTGGGGCTTTTTGGACGTCTAGACATAAAATTCCCCCTTTTCTAAAATGATGTCATAATGGTATTGGTATGTCCCTTTTAAATGCATGTGCCCACTGTCTTTCTGGTGCGCCTGGAGGCCGATGGCACAGGATGCTTGGGCTCGCTCATCGCTGCTTGCAATTTTTTATTTATTTTTTTCATTTACTCATCATGTAAAATTTATCAGCATGTTATCTATATGACCGTGTAAATGCTGTGGAAAAGGGGATGAGACTTACTTTTGGATTCCCACATTGCTCACATTTGATGTACTTTGCTTCAGGAAAAAAAAAAAGATTAAATCTTTAGTCATCTGGATGACTTTTTATCCATAAGATTCACAGAATTCATAAAAACGCATCTTGAAATACACTCAACAAAAGCATATTACAAGAACTATTGCAAAAATTGAACAATCAATCGTCCTACGTTTGAGCTCGGGGCAGAAGTTCTTCTGCGGGTTCCTGACTTTCTTCTTCTGCTTGTTCTTGGAGAGCAAGTCGTTGGAGCTGTCGCTGTCCTCAAGCGCCCTTTTGCCGCTTGCCGTCTTCACGCCGTTTTCCATGCTTGGGTCTTTCGGCCTGCGCGCAAGATTTGCATCGTGAGTGAAGATGCTGTCGAACATCCAGGGACGGTAACTCCTGCCTCCACTTCTTATCTGACACCTGCACCATTGATTTTCCACCTGCACCATTTGTCACCGGTTCATATAATTTGAACGATTAATCGGACAATAGCAACTTGTATAACATATCCCATTATTCACTGTCACTTTACGCACATGATTTCCACTGACAAATTGCACATTTAATTTATTTTTCTTATTTTGAATTGCCAGTTTGCACCCCGTTTTTTCTATATAGAATCTGCAATAATGTATTCATTTATATAAATTATAATTATATTCAGCCTCCCCTCTCTTTTCTTCCCCCCCGTACTACTGTTTGTGTAATCCGCTGCTGTAACGCAATAATTTCACTCAATAAAGTATATCCATCTATTTATCTATCTCGCTAATAATGTCTTATATGAAACAATTCAGGAAAACTAGCATTACTGGCTATGTTTGCATAATATCTGCGGTGATAACCAAAAGTTGTGTCTCAAATTGTGTTGTATTTAATACTCGGCTACTAAATTTTTTTTTTCGAAAATATACGAGGGGCGTTCAAGTCAAACCGGTACTTTTGACTGAATAGAGTAATAGCCTTCGTTTCTCTATATACTGTTACACTAATGCACTTATCCCAGTGTATCACCACTGCCTGCTTTTTGTCTGAAAGAAAAATAATAATAAGTGCATTAAGTGCATAGATATAAGTGCATTAGTGTAGCAGGGGATTATATAGAGAGATAATAGGAATCTTTAATCTCAGAACTGTGTTCTGTTATTCTGTACAATCAAATGTCCCAGTTTGACTTGAACTCACCTCCTATTTAAAAAGGAAATCTAGTAAAATACCTACTAACTATTACTAATATCTAAACATGGTGTTTGTTAGTAAAATTACATGACCGTGACTATAAATGGTAAAAATTATCATTACTTTTGTATATTGTGTAAAAATTAACATTATCTAATAAAAAAAAAAAGTTGTGACCCTTCTTTTTTTTTTTTACACGGAAAAAGGAAATACAAAAATATATATTTTTAATTAAAATTATTTTTACATTAAAGTTAATTGAATACAAATAGTCATTTAGGAAATAAATAGATGTATTAATGTTAAATTCACTGCTTTGTGTTTTTATATTTGTAGTTACATAGTTAGATTCGGTCATTAATTTATTTATTTTGTCTGAATGACCTACTTGGTCATCGATCGAATTTTAATAATAATAATAATAATACAAACAGTCCCTGACTTACGATGGTGTGAAAGATGTGTTCTGATGCACGTTTAAGGACGGCTGTACAGAATTAAATGCATTTTTGACTTTAGATATGGTCAGCACCATCTCAATTCAGGCAACTATAACCGTCTATTAATATTATTACAAATTACAAATATCAAACTTAATGCAACCGGCTCTAGATCATAAAAACTGACTCACGGTGGTCTGACGTACGGCTGACAGATCCAGTGAGGAAAAGGCAGTCCGGTGTGATGTCGCTCCGATTCGTCCTTACCAATCTCCTCCTGTACAAACCAACACAGACTCTGGACATGTCAAATGTGCTACATATATATAAGAGTACAGGCATTTATTAATGAGTTAGCCATAAAATATCAGTTTTCTTTTTTTTTGTACCATGAATATGAAATATTTTACGCTTTAATGATGTACCAAAGTAAACAGGCAGTTTACATGGACACAGTGCAGTGATTTTTGGGATTCTTGAGTACAGTGTACAGTACCTGGCAGCGCTGCTTCAGCTGTCTGTTCACCTCCTCGATTCCTGCCAAGTTTTTTGCTTTTGCCAAATCTTCTCTCAGGTCCTGATGGATCTGCAGCCTGACGAAGGTAATGTCAAAAAAGTAGATGAGCATGAGATCATGAGATACTTTACAAAGTGAGACACTCTGCAATGAAAGTATAACAAAAGGAGAGCTGTACTCTTGACACTGTACTAGCATGAGATAATGTACTTTACAGTGTGCGATACTTGACAGTGTAAGACACTTCAAAGAGAAAGGTAATTTACTAAGCAAGACACTTTACAGATTGAGATATACTGTGCTTTACACTACGAGATAGTGTACTTTAGAATGTGAGACTTTTTCCTAAACAATATACTGTACTTTACACCGAAATACCTGACAGTGTGAAATACTGTACCTTACACTGGGAGACTCTATAGTGAGTCAGACTGTACTTTACACTTTGAGATACTGAACAGTGTGAGATACTGTACTTTAGAATGTGAGACATTTTACTAAACAATACTTTACTCTGAGATACTTGACGAGGGAGACACTGTACTTTACACTGGGAGACACTTCATAGTGAGATACATAGTATGTTATACTGAGATGGTATCTTTGTTAAGCATCCGAAAGTGTAAGGTATATGGTAAGGTATATGCGATACTATACTTTACACTGTGAGACACTTTATAGTGGGTGACAGAAGTTTGTCAAGATGATCTTTGTCAAGTATTAAAAAGTGTAAAATACAGTGTCTCGCACTGTTAAGTATCGCAAAGTGTACCATACTATATCTCTCACTAAGAACTGTCTCTCAGTGTAAAGTACAGAGTCTCGCACTGTCAAGTATCAAAGTGTTGGGTGCAGTGTGAGATACTGTACTTTACACTGTGAGACCCTTCATAGTGTGTGACACTGGACTTTACACTTTGAGATACTTACAGTGTGAGATACTATACTTTACACTATGAGACGGACACTGGACTTTACACTTTGAGATACTTACAGTGTGAGATACTGTACTTTACACTGTGAGAAATGTTACTAAACAATATACTGTACTGTACTTTACATGGAGTTACTTGACTGTGTGAGATACTGTAGTTTACACTTTGAGGAAAGAGTGCAAGATACCGTACACTGCCAGGTACTAGACAGTGTGAGATACTGTACTAGAGTGAGATACTGTACTTTACACTGTGAGACACTTCATATTGAGTGATTCTGTACTTTACACTTTGAGATACTTGACACTGTATGTTACACTGAGAAACCCGACACTGTGAGATACTTTACGGGGTAAGATTCCGCTTGTATGTGACATACGTGTGATGCCAGAGCTTAAAAAGATGAGCTCGGACGTGTGATAGCGAGCCGGGCGTGTGTTCCTTCACCACCTCCAGGTATTCCTCCACCATCTCCCACACGGGTGGGTTACGGCCCTCAAACAGCGCCGGGTTGTGCAGGTTCCCCTCTGTCCATGCACAAAAACATAACTGGTTTATTAATGGAGCTAAATTATAACAAAGCACATTCCTCCATCTTTTGCATTATAATCGTTTCTCTCTGATCTACTACCTGCACTCATGATGCCCTGCACTCCTGTTTCCTCCATGCAGCGCTGCACGTCACTCAGGTGCTGGATGTTTCCGTTAGCAAAAACTGGGATGTTTACAGCTTCTCTAATAAAAAGAATTTTTGAAGAAAATACACATACAGGTGATTTTGAAAACATAAAAATGCCGTTTTTTCCTGTTTAGGAAAGAAAACTGGAATTGATCTGGAAAGTCTCACCTCACAGCTTTAATATGCTCCCAGCTCGCCACTCCGGTCAGAGCTCCTTTCTGGTCTTTGGTTCTGCCGTGAACGGTGAGCAACTGACAGAAAACAGAAAAAAAAAAAAAAACAGACTGAAATCTGCACCTAAATCCACAGACGCACAGTTTAAATAATCATAAATCAGTGTAATCAGAGGTTAATACCTGGCAACCTGCTTTTTCCAGCATCTTGGCATATTTGACAGTTTTCTCGACCTCTGGGAAAACACGGATTTTGCACGTGACCGGCACAGAGAGCTTCTCGTTAGCCAATTTAACTGTTAAAAAAAAAAATTATAATAAATAAATATCCATTTCATATCATAACATTTTAACATTTTCTGTATGTGAAGAGGGACATACTCATTCTCTCCAGCAGGTCCCACTCGTCCTGCAGGAATACACCGTAGTGTCCTTTCACAGAAGGAAAAAATAAAAAAACATTGTTGTATACGATGTTCTGTTACAATGCAGAGCTGAATACTGCACAGTGTGAGATCATTTACAGACTGAGCGAGATACTTTACCATGCAGGGTACTGTTCTGTGAGATAATATACAGAGTGACATACTGTCCGGGGACAGACACTTTATAGAGCAAAATACTGTATGGGAGGAACGCTTTACAGAGCATGATTCATTACATACAGTGATTGCGTACTGACATTTTACAGTGCAGGATACTTTACTTGAGACACTTTGCACTGTGGGATAATGTACTGGGTGAGACATTTTTTGCGAGCTATTTTACACCATGAGATAATTTGCTCTGCGAGATACTTTACACTGTGTGATAGTTTAATGTGTGAGGGTTTACAGAGTGAGATACCATTTGTGAGATACTTTACACTGTGGGATAATGTCCTAGTAATGTGAGATACTTTACACTGTGGGATTGTTTACAGTGTGAGATACTTTACACAATGTGATCATTTACTGTGTGCAATATTTTACACTATGGGATAGATTATTGTGTGAGACACTTTAGAGTGAGATCCTTTTTTTTGTGGGCTAATTACTGTGATCCTTTACACAGTGAGATACGTTTGTGAGATACTTTACACTGTTGGATAATTTAATGTGCGAGATACTTTACAAAGTGAAATCATTTTTGTGAGATTCTTCACAAATTGAGATTTTTTTTCTGAGATACTTTACACCATTTGATAATTTACTGTGCGAGATACTTCCTGTGAGACACTTTACACTGTATGATAATTTACTGCAGGAGATATTTTCCAATGTGAGATACTTTGTGCAGGATACTTTACTTACAGTGTATGTAACATACAATGCTTTACAAAGTGAAATATGGTAGTTTATTTTGATACTGTGACATTCTATAGTTTGTGAGATACTTTACTAAGTGGAAGGTTTCGTATAAAACAAATATAGAAAAAGTAATAGAAGAAAAATTATACGATTTGTAAGAATGTGTGATGATTTTGACATGCAGGTTGCACAAAGCTAAACTGGTTGCCATTAGCTTTCCTTAGTCATTAGCTTTACAATTCCCTATAAAAACTAAATAAATGAACTTTATAGAGCAAACATGACATTTCTTACTGACTGCATTTGAAATAACCATTTTGTATGTGACATTTTTGGCTGAGCAGTTGCTTTAATAGGACTGCACATAGTTTCAGTAACAGTTTTCTCTGAAAGTTGACCTCTGTGCTCAGCCTGTAGTGGATTTAGTATATGGCATCACTTATTGTGTAAACATAATACTGTATATAATTAATTACACAATGATCTTAAAATAAAAAGCAACAATACCCCGTTTAGCGATCATCTGAGGGCATCCTAAATTGAGGTCGATGGCGTCGCAGTAGTCCTGAGCTAAAAGTGCTGCTTGGACAAACACCTCTGGGTCGTTTGCACAGAACTGTGGAGACAAATGACACAGAAACATTGATGGTATGGTGCAGTCAGAAAGTCAAGCTCAGCTCTGTTTTAAAATTATTACGTCAAATCATTTGATATCTGTACAGTTAATAACACAACGTCAGAATTATATGAATATTAACGCTACAGTTATTGTCACATGACGAGAGGTCTAAATGATGATATGGCGTGTTTTGTTAATGACACAAAGTGAACATCACTCTGCAGCATGGCCTACCACTGGGAACTTTTACCCTGAATAGCGTGAGAGAGCTTCCCCCCTGAAGGTGAGACAGGGGTGTCAGAGCTCACCTGTGTGATGAGAGGCCGGTCCTCTGGACTCACTTCGCTGAACAGATTCTCTCGCCGGTAGTTGGGGTCGCGTACAAACACCTGCGCGTGCAGCATGGGAGTGTAGCAGAGCTCCGCCCCGTGCCTGCGGCTCAGCAGCCTCCACGCGAGCTCGCTCTGCTCCACCATGGGCGCGAGGACGAAGCGTGCAGCGCGAAGAGTCTTCCTCCAGAACTCAAAACCCTGCAGCTTCTCCATCGCCTTCAGCAATGAATAATTATAATTCAGTTCAGCCTTTATTCTCTACATATACATTACAGTACTGCACAGTGGAATTCTTTAGTCTTCACATTTCTCAGCTTTTGTTAGTGAGTGCAGGGGTCAGAGTGCAGGGGTCAGACATTATACAAAGCCCTGGAGCAGACAGGGTTTAGGGCCTCGCTCAAGGGCCCAACAGTGGCAACTTGGCAGAGCTGGGGCTCGAACCACCGACCTTCTGATCACTAACTCACTGAGACTTAACACCCTGAGCCACAACACACTCACTCTCACACTCACTCTCACACACGCACAAACTCTCACACACTCACTCACACACACACACACACACTCAATCACTCACTAACACACACCCTCACTCACACACACACACACACACTCTCACTAACTCACT
>JAQMYI010000008.1:3246149-3260303 GCA_030014275.1 Clariallabes melas
TGTGTGTGTGTGTGTGTGTGTGTGTGTGTGTGTGTGTGTGTGTGTGTGTGTGTGTGTGTGTGTGTGTGTGTATACTAGGCTAAGTATAAACTCCTACAAGCTTTGTGTCACAGAAAGGTACCTGTGAGAGCTCTGTAATGGTCTCAGGATCCACAGTTGACATCTCCACGTAACACTTTCCAGGTCTAATTCCCTGCAGCACGCCGCTGGGGCCGAGAACCAGCTGGAATAAAATAATGAAGAAAAGAAGAAGAAGAAGAAAAAAGGACAGCATTAGGGGGATGAAAGGAAACCGACAAGTCATCACATGAAGACAAATTATTATTTTAAAAAATTTGTTACATTTATTTTACATTGAAAATTTTAACAAAAAAATTTAAGTGTGATGGCACTGAACTGATACTCCAGCTATTTCAGAAGAAAGGAAAAAAAATTGTCAGAACGGATAATGGAGAGAAAGAGAGAGAGAGATAGAAAAAGAGAGAGAGATCAGATACTTTTGCAAATTTGTTTTTTTTTTTATTGAAAAAGTGTAAATGTTTATAAATGGAAATGGTGCATAATTTTTAAATAGGCAATATTTCTTACATTTATAGTTTAATAAATTTCCAACATAAGCTCAAAAGATATTCAGAATAATGTCAGCATTGGCTAATGTTTATATTTTTTATTATAATTATTTTTTAGGGCACAAGCACTATAGGACCCTGTTATTATTATTACTACTACTGAATAATTTCATTAATTTCATTAATTAGTATGAAAAATAAAAATTTTATTTTTTCTCTTTAATTAAACCTCTGACTGCATGTTTATTATATAAATTAAAAATTATAATAAATTACAAAATGTGTAAAAAAAAAAAAAAAAAGAAAAAAAAAAAAAAAATCAGCCTTTCATCATTAGATCACGTCCCTGAGGAAAAGGTTTAAACAGGTAGATGTTTTTTTTTTTTCAGAAATGTAATCATGATTAACCATAAAAAAAGAAAAAGCAAAAAAAATAATAATAATAATAATAAAATAAAATTATATATATATAATAGCAGAAATTAGGTTACAGAGTTCCAGGTCACATGTCCACCTACATCTCTGGCAGCTTTCGGGTCTGAGACGCAGGAGAAAGTGATGTCACACATGGACACGACCTCGGCTGGCGTTCGTCCTAACCTGGCGCCTTCCTGAATGAACAAGTCGCACTGCAGGAAAGAACAACATGATGATGATGAAGGAATATACGAGACATACTGCTGCAGGAAACAGGACATATACTATACTAAAAGATCCTGGAACTTATTTCTGAAGCAAATTAAATTCAAATTTAATATTTAGTGATAAGTATTAATCCTTATTTAGAAACAATTAACTTTTGAAATTTTCATTTAAACCTTACTTAAAATAGTAAGCAATAAAAATAAATTAAAAAACCCACAGACTCAGTAGGGATACAGACAAGTTCTTGACATTTTGGCTAAATTCACATGACCTCCCTGTAGTGACTATTTAGATTTTTTCACCCTAATGTGAAACATTTAATGGGCATTTTTTTAATGACTGTCTGAACGCTCAAAACCGACTTTTTAGACTTGAACAAGAACAACTGATTGGGTACAGGAACTTTGCTTCATCACGTCACTCAACTGCTTACTGTTTTTGTTAATTTCTTTCAACAATAAAAAAAAATATATATATATATTTTGGTTTTGTTACTTTACTTTTTCTGCTGTGCGATTCCACACGGTCACAACGTGGCCCATCTTTAGCAGGTTCGAGACAATCCCACTGCCCATCAGTCCAAGCCCGAGGAAGCCTATCCTGTTAGAGAGAAAAATAAAGACGACGGAAGAAGAAGGAAAAAAATAAATAAATACAAGTTTAATCTTTTTAATCAGACGAGGCAAAAAGAAAGTGAGCTTTATAGAAAATAATGCAAAAGCAGGTATAACTTTTTTTTTTTTTTAATTAACAGACATGGGTTGTACAAACTGAACATGTTGGTAGAGTACCTCTTCTTCCTCTATACAAGGGTACAACATAGTCTCCATCACAAGCTGTGTGTTTACACAAAATAGATTTTTAAAGATGATTCGAGAATTGCGATTGGCGATGGTGCAAAATCATCACTGGGTGATGTTGAGTAGTACTCTGTATGGACAAAAGTGGCCACTCCAGCAATAACGATATGGAGTTGGTCTCCTTTTGCAGCTATAACAGCTTCCACTGTTTTTTGGAGTGTTTTTCCGTGGGAATTCCTACCCATTCATTCTGTAGAGCGTTTATGAGGTCAGGCACTGATGCTGGACGAGAAGGTAATCTCCGTTCCAGTTCATCCCAAAGATGCTCAATGGGATTGAGGTTACAGGGCTGTATGTTCGGACCAGTCAAGTTCTTTCACATCAAACCATGAGTGATGTTCGAATAGAACAAACTGTTTGCACAAAGTTTGGTGAAGTATAGCATTGTCCAAGATGTCATGGTACGACGCTGAAGCATTAAGATTGTCCTTCACTGGAGCTAATTGAATCAATAAATATCCGGCTTTGTCAAATACTTTTGTCTATATAGTGTACCTTTGTATAAAGGAAGAGCTAATCTGGAAACATGCGCAAACTGAAGTTAATTAATAAAAACATCGTATTACAGATCACTCCCTCCCAGGTCACTCTGTCTCATTCAGGTCACATGGAGAACTTTATGTTAAGGTTGGACGGGCGTGTACCTTTTGTCCGTGGGCGTGATGCTGCCGTTGAGAGCCGTGCTGTCTGCAGCCTGAATGGATGTAGAGCCGGTGTCCTGAGGAAAAATAAAAAAAATAAAATAAACACAATAGCACTCAACCAACACGTCATTCAACTAATTAATCTAATCCATTCAGGAATATTCTCGAGAGAACTGAAGGGAAGGAAAGAGAGCCTCACCTCTTCGATAATCTTCAACCGTTTGCTTATAGGCGCCATCGAAGAGGCTGGCTGTGAAATAAACATCCCCGTCACATACAGACTGAAACGTTACCACAGCGTTACGAATCACATGATTTATTCTTCACTGTTGCGTGTCCGCCGTACGAACACCACGTCTTGCTCTAGTCACCTCACATCAGTGCTGTTTATTACTGCTCATAATTAGTTTTGTATTTATTTAATTATCAGTGGGGTTTTTTTTTTGTGTGTGTGTATAGTCAGATCATTCAGCGCAACCAAAAACAAAGCTGATTATCAGAACAGGTAAAAATTAGACGGATTAGACGTGAAGCACACGTTTAGTGATGCTCACAATGCTTCGAGATGAAACGGACAAAACATCAGCGTCACTTTTAATCTAGAGTGTCAAAGCTTTTTGATAGAAACCAAATAACTGGTACTGAGTGATGCATCATTTCCTCATCAAAAAAAAGAACCACATATTTAACAACTGCTGATTCATCTTCCTTCGTAATTTCCCACCTCTGACCAGAAAAAGCAAAAGAAAACAACTTGAAATGCCTACTTGCATGGGGTAAGTTTCAGTAACGTGTAGGTTCAACTACAAGTTTCTTTCTGGTTTACAAAGTGACTTCAAATCAACATGACCACTCAGGAACACATTAACAATTAATAATCGATTTATCATTAATAACTGATCACAAGACTTTTTTTCCCATCACCACAATTATTAGTTACGCGAGACAAACTGTCACAATCGCACAAACGCCTTTTAATAAATAATTTGTGTATATATATATTATATAAAAAAAAAGAAAAAAAGTTAATCTCTTTGTCCATATTCAAAAACAAGGACACTAAAATTGTGTCTGCACATTCTGTGCATTAACTGAACTGCAAGTGTGCCCTCTTGTGGTGCACAACGTAACAGCTACATGTGAGAAATACAGTTCGAAACAAACTATAATTTTTAATAAGTTACATAAGTTAAAATAAAGAAAATTAATTGATTAATGATTCACTGTTAATATTCTCGTTTAGAACAAAGTAACAGTTTGAGGAGGAAAATGTACATCAGTCGTGACAGTTAGCTGGGCAGGTTGTCGCTAACAAAAAAATATATATATATACTGATGGTTTATTCAGTCATCAGTTCATACATGGAACACGCAGAGTTTGAAAACAGCGGCGTTGAATTTGTAAAATTGAGCGCTGTTACTACGTCCATGCTCAACAAGCCTTCACCAGTTTACTGTGTTACTAAGCTAAACGATTATGGTTTACATTATGTGAAAATTTGCGCACTCACAGGGTTCGTAGGAACGTTTTTTCCCCCCAGCGTTCTTACTTTCAGCGACACAAACGGACATCTGAGGTTGGACAGGAGCTGATCAGACATGTTGCTCGGACAGCGGACAGACTGCACACCCCGCTACGCTACGACGGGGGTTAAAATCATCTGCCTTGCCTGTAACAAATGATTTTAACGCTGCTCTTTGCAGGTCAGTAGGTTGCCTCTGAAGCTTATCGCTGAAGCTGATTCAACTGCGTCAGCACGACACACTTACGCACACGTCTGATACACAGAGCCACAAAGCCGGCGTTATTCGCCGCAATCTTATCTTTCACACACATGCACGCTGTTTCGGTTCAACCCAAACAAAAGCTTGAGGCAACCGACGGGCCGTCTGTTTTTAACCAGGTCATTAAAGATCACATCGCTACCACTGAGTGAAGAGACAGGAAGCAGTGAGGAGCAGCAGGGAAAGCAGTGTGCAGAGTGGGGGGGTGGGGGGGGAAATCAAACTATGCTGGAAAGGAAAGAGCTCATGCACGTTGAGGAAACTCAGTAGGATTCAAAAGAACCATCGGCCAAAAGAACCCGGCCTTTTTAATAAAAGATTATAAATTATTGAGCTGTAAAGAAACATCTATGACGTTACTGTTCATCTCATAAACAAACATTCATCATATCCGAGAGGTGAGGAGGAATTTTCCAGACTCTGAGTGATGTAACAAAAGCATAACATGTCAGCTCACACAGCTTTTTTTTTTTTTTCCACAATTCTTCGTTTTTAGGAATTTGTATAAATCGAATTTATGTCCTCACAGCCTTGAGGAGTTACTCTGCCTTCACACGTGGCTTTATTTTGAACAAAAATGCTGGTAAAAGACGTTTGCACCCACCCTAGCTCTGATTCGATCGCTAACTTAGCCTGTTCTCTAGATCAGATTTAATGGCAAGCTTGTGTGATGTCTGTAGAAATTTTTTTTTTGACAAAAAAATAAAAATAAAAATACTGCCAATTCGATATTTTTAATTAAACGCATCGCAGGCTGCGTTCACACTGCAGACAAAAGGGGGCCAAATAATTCGGAATTGCATCGTTACCGTACTGATTTTTTTTTTATGCGGTCCTAAATCAGAGACGGGTTTGTTTCAACAAGAAATCCTGCTACCTTTAAATTAATCTTCCCCGTCAGCCGTCATAATTTGTCATAGGAATGATAAAGTGCGAGAGAGAGAGAGAGAGAGAGAGAGAGAGAGAAAGAGGATTTCCGTGACAGGAGTGTGAGGCAATGGACCCTATGAGCTTTTGAGGTGATGTCGCACAAGCAACTGTGAGTGTGTTCAAAGAGATTTCAAAAGAAAGGGTTAAACGTGATGACTCTCCCCCCCGCACCTGGGGCTTTTTTGGGGTCTTATCATGCTCAAAAAGTCATGAAAATCAGCAGACAGGTTGGAATCTGCTGTCATTAGGATCCGTGAGTGTGGCCATGGGCGTGGCACGGCCCCCTTACACAAGATTTTGCTACATAGCTCATACGCACTTTCACGTATGCACACGAAAGCCGATACACATTTCGAGTTCATTGAGCTGAACAACTTTCACACTGCATGTCATGGGCTCAACTCAAGGGGAAGTTGGTTATTTTGTGTTGTTTGCAAAACGCACCCAATGAACTTTGATGTACTCCTCCTAGGGGATTTATACGATCACCAACAAACCGGGCCAGTGTGATCTCAATACATTGAGGATGCAAAATTGCAGAGGGATTTTTTATATCTCAAACGGGTCAGCTGTGACGATGCCTTAAACTTAGGCTGAAAAGAGGGTAATCATATCATCTGGGGCTTTTTGGAGATAAACATAAAATTCCCTTCTTTTCTAAAATTAAATCATAATGTTATTGGTATGTCCCCTTTAAATGCATGTGGCCACTGTCTTTCTGGTGTGCCAGGGTGGCAATGGCACAGGGTGCTTGGAACCGCTCATCGTTGCTTACACTTAATATATACAGTAAGCTTGAGATAAACACTGTGTTAATGTTCAGGTTAATGAATCAGAAATCAGGTAACGTTCAAAACCTGGATTCCATCTTTCAGCTGCAGTGTGAACACCCATAAAGCTGCTTTTCATGGCCTAATTTCTCATCTTAAATCTAGTTTATTCTATTCTAGTTACTCTAACAGACCATGCGTTTAGAGCATCTCAAGCAGCCTGAATAGTTACACGACACAGGATTCGATGTCACCGTGTGTGATTGGGTTCCTTCAGCGGGAACGATGTATGAAATCCCTTCACAGTATGAAAGGGTCACCAAGAACGTTCATAATCGCCAGGTGTGAAAGCAGCCTTAGTTACGAACAACCAGACCAAACGCACACAGTCTGAACAGGGATGAACAATATAATAATAAAAAAAAAAAGTTGAGATTGCAATTTAACTATTAAATGTACTGTTTTGGATTCAAATCTATTCATGTGCACATAATGGCACAAACTATCTGACTAAAAGTACATCTGCCTATCTGTATTTTACTCACCTAAGACAAAAATATACAAATATTTAAATTATTGAACAAACTCTACATAAATTCCTGACTATGCATATAATACCTGTAATAAATTGCAGTTGTGCAATTAAATAATTGCACAGATCAATAATGCGATTGCACTAAATCGAGAAATTTGATTGGTCTATAAAATCTTGAAAAATTCCTCAGTAAAGAAAGAGAAATCTTGATCTACGAGCTTTTGTTGTTTTGTTTCTTTAACTAACACTGCAGTGAAAAGAGACAAAGGAAGTCGTTTGTAGGAGTGAAAAAACGAAACATCAAGTCAAGTGCAGGAGACAGAGGACAGGAAGAAATGCTGACTGAAAGCATTCTGCACATCCTCTTACCTTCTCAGACTGGCTGAGCAGAAAGTGATGGAAATGCGGGTCATCCTTTACCGGCTACAATGGAAGAGAGTTAGATTGGAAACTATTCTGTGAAAAGCCGACACTCTGCTCATGTATGACTGTGTATTGTATACGGCCGTGTGTGTGTGTCGGATTGGACGCCGTTCCATTAAATTTTTTTTTTTAAAGATAAACTAGACGGACAAAGTAATTGCCTCCAAGATTGCACAGTGAGCCGAGACGAGTGCTTCCTCTGCTCGCTGATTAGCATCGCAGGAAATCTGGTCTACTCGGCAGCACATAACACTTTTGATTTCCTCCTGCTGTTTTGTTTGCGATTTTTTTGACTCTGAATTAAAAATGTTTTTTTTTTTTAAACCAGCAGTCTGAATTCCTTTTAACTGAGTGACCCCATTCTGTAAATCTCTGCTGGTACACCAGCCTGTATAGCTGTATAGCAAATCGACATGTTGGTCTGTTAGATGTTTTTCACAAAAGCAAAGATCAAATTATAACCAAGAGATAAAAACAAAAAAAATTTTCCACCTAGAAGTTGTTCATTATTTAACAGTTAATAATAACAACAAAAAAAGAAAGATAAATAAGTAATATAGAAAACATGGGTTTATCCTCCCATCTTTTAACAAAATACAATTTTTCGTAATTACAAAAAAAAACAAAAAAAAAAACATTTTAACACTTAATTTCAGTATTTCTTTTTATTTAACATTACTAACAAGCAATAATGCAGAGTTTGAGAACTTTTTGACAAACTTTGACCTAATGCGGCATATTTTAAAGAACCATAATGAGCTTTGTTTTATATCATTTATTTATCGCTTTTATTTAAAAAAAAAAAAAAAATTGGAAACTACATTTTATTCCAACAGCAGCATAAAAGCAAATCGGTGACTATAAAATGACTGGATCCCAACTGACTTGGGATCTAGATTATAAGACCAAAAGTTTGTGCACCCCGACCACGACAACATACATTTTTAACCTGTGAACTTTTAACTTTAAAAACTTTTCAGTTTTTACGCTTTCATTTTGTAAATCAGGATCCAGTGCAATTTAAATTTCTACTTTATTTCATGACATAAGTTTGTTTTTACTACAAATTCTTCAGAATCTGTATTTTCTTTACTTATCATTTTCAATATTTTCTTTTCAAATTTTATAGACTTTTTTAAACTCCATTTTATATTCTTTTTATTTTTTCTTCTTTTTTCAATTTTAAATTCAATTTTATATGCTTTTTCTATATTTTATTCATTTTTTTCTGTTTTTAATTATATTTTATATTCATTTGTTTTTTTTTCTTTTTATATTTTAAACTCCTTTTTTTTATTCTTTTTCTTCTTTTTTTATTTTATATTCTTTAGTATTTTTTTTCCTATTTTAAATTATATATTTTATATAAATTTTTCTTCCTATTCTTATTCTATTGGTGTGTTAGGGTTGGACTGGAAGAATTAAAGTGTTGTGCAGAGACCTCGACATCCCGACATCTGCGCCTGATCTCACCAACGCGCTTGCAGCTGAATGATCATCACGCCCAAATATCAAGTGGAGGTTTTTATAGGGGGCAAAATAATCATATAGGTGGGGGTGGAGGGGGTCAGACGTCCACAAACTTTTGGATCTATAGTGCACTGTTAAGTAACTCTACGCGAACGGAATCAGACGTAAAGAAAACTCAGGAATCTGGTTTAACGACTAACTACGCCCACGGTAAAGCCGGTGTTTTCTGGTTTAATTTATTCATTGGCAGTTTGAATACCGCACGTGTTTTTGTTGAGCCTGAGCCGTCAAACACTTTTTCGCCCTGGAAAGTTAAGCGAAACATCTTGGAGGAGGCAATTACTTTTTCATACTACAGAGACAGCAGATGCACCGATGTCACTCGGGTTAACAGAACACGACACACACACACGTTAGACTGTAAACACACAAGAAGCGTTCTGATGTAGGGTAAATAAAGCGACTCTGTGAAATGACAAAAAAAACTAGAAAAACTTGTAAGCGCTAGCGCAACGGTATGCGAGACATCTCGCGGTCGACATTTGTCACGCTGCTACACGGACACCTTCGACACTGTAGGACACAATTGGATAAGATTTAAACCTTGCTCTTTTCTTTGCTTAACCTCGTTTCTACAGCAACAAGCTGACACAAAGGAGAAGCCGTTCACAGTTTTGATTTGCTATTTATTTATTAATTAATTTCAGGAACTTCAGCGATCTCCTAAGATGTTTTTTTTTTTCTTCTTACAGGAACCTCCTTCAGCTGTGACTTTTATTAATTTTTATTATTTTACATTTTTGGCCAGCCGGTATAGTTATATTCTACAGCAGGGATAACGATGACGATTCATGTCCTCCGCATAAGAGATCATTTTCCGAAAGGCTTCCTATTTCCAAAACGCAATTTCTTTTATTTGTCTATTAATAATAATAAGTCAACTTCCCAAAATGTCACCTTTTGTTCTGCAGAGATCAGGCCTCTTAAAAATTCTGACTAAAAATGGGCACAGTTTAATTTGTGCGCGTGTGTGTGTGTGTCAGTTTCTGTTTATTTAGTTACTTTTGTCTTATTTAAAAAATTTTGACTAAAGCTTGATACAGCTTCATGTATTTGTGTTTGTGTGTGTTTCTGTTTATTTAGTTACAGTGTGCAGATTGTATTGGTGCATCTGCTGGGCATAAATAAATAAAAAACCCACCTTTAAATCCATACAGCATCATTACTGTACGTACGCAGTGTACACGAGAATCATACGGTCGCCATAATGCTGAAAACCTGCACTTACATGCAGTACATGAGCTTAACATGTATAGCGAAGTTGAAAGAAGAAGGTGTGTGTGTGTAAACGCAGTTAAGAAAAGTTAAACTTGTGTAACAAAAAAATGAAAATAAATGATTTTCACTAATATAAAAGCATTAGGTAATAAAGCAGTAGATAAACATTTTGCTAATAAACAGATAGCACAAAGGTGTACGCTGGGTCAGGTACTAAGGGGTTTATAAATATATATAATTTTAAAAAAATAAATATATGTATATATATATATTTTTAACAGTGGTGGAAGCAGAAGGACCGCCACATTCACCACCAAAGTGTCAGAACAAGCACCTGCATTAGGGATGCATCAATAATTCATCGACGTCCTCGACTAATAAGTCCCATCAAGAGTGTGGAAACATTTCAGTCTAAACTTGAGCAAAACGGCTGCTAGGATCAGAGGTAAAGACTTTGTGCTGGTGGAGGCGTGGCCAAGCGGCGCTTTGTGAAGGACCCGGGAGTCAGGTAAGTGGAAGAGGATTTAAACTGGAAAAGAACATGGATAATTAGTGTGTGTGTTGCTGTGTGACAGGTTTTTATTTCCAGTTCTTCTCAATTATTTTTTTTTATTTCACACACAGCTTATTGCTGGCTTGTTTTCTCTCTCTCTCATGATGTTGTACTCTTCACTTTTTTACAATTCACAGCTACTCACACAAACACGTACATTAGCCATATTCTCCTCAGATATGTATCCTTTTACCACTTACCTCACTCTCCAGCTCTTCAAAATTTCACTGTGCTTGACCACGCCCCCTCCACTTGACCACGCCCCTTCATCTCCAGGTTTTTTTTTTTTTACACACATTCCAACTTAACTACCATAATTGCCATTTTTAAGCTTTAATTAACTTTACTTTTAATTAAGAAACTGTTTGATTCATTAAAAGACTTTTTATATTAGTATTCATCTTTGTTTTGTGCATGTGCTAACTAACAAGCAAAATAATAACCTCAAGCTAAATGTTAAAAAAAATCTGGTAGCTAAATAAAAGCTTTTCAGTAATTGTGCCATTTGCGATTCGATTAATCCAATAATCGATAGATCAATCGGTGCTTAAAATAGTCGCTGGTCACCGCGGTGTGAGCAGGACTGATGTTTTTTCTCCACTTCTGTCGGTGTGTTAAATCGTCAGATACTTAAAAACACCATATTACATAAGAGCGCAAACCCTTATGCTCACCCAGTCTTGCCTGTAGTTTTCTTACTGCTACTAATAAATGTGTAACTCGTTTAGAGTTCCATGATGTTGCTCACGCTCCAATTTTTTTTTTTTACAAGTGTGTGTAAAAAAACAAACAAACAAAAAAGCATGGTATTGGATCAATCCCCAATGCTTGTATCGTTATTGATGCATCCCTAATCAGCCTGGTTTAAAGAAGAGAAAAAGCAGAAGAGTGCGTCTCAAGCAGGGCAGAGTGTGAGTTTATCACCTACACTGCTCTCCCATTTGAATCCTGCAACTGTTCCAGCCACCAGCCGCTGCACAGAGGACGGTTCTGGGTCAGAGTCAGTTTGCTCCTTAAGGGAAAGAGAGACACATTTACCACATACTTAAGTCGTGTTTCTTGTTTTTTTTTTGTTTTTTTTCTCTTTACGTGGCACCTGAAGCAAAGAAGCAGCTGGTGCACAAGGAAGCCTTGTGCGTGCACTCAAGCCACGAAGAAGCAACAACCAGACAGCAATCAAGCCAGGACGTGCGAATGAACAGGAAAGTGAGCGGATATAACCCCACGTGATACAGGAAGGAGAGGAGAGTACGTACATACGTACACGGCTCTCGATCCTGTAACGTTAGAACCCTGCTCGCTCCCGTGCCGCTCACCTTGTCGGAGGAGCCGCCCTTGAACGCGTCCTCGTCGTCTTCTTCGATGATTTTCATCGGCTTCGCTGCGGCTTTACGCCCCTTCTCGGATTTGTTCTTGTCGTCCGAGCCGTGTGCCTGGAAAAATTACAAAGAGAACAGAGTCCGTTTCATCAAAACACATCATTTAGGGGCGCAGACTGTAGAAGGAGGTTTATTTGTAGGTATAGGAGTATATTATAAAGCTGATGCTAAGATTTTTAAACATCTGCACATGCAGCAGTGGAATTTGCTTCAAGGGAGTAAAAACAGGAGCGGACGTGTTGCTAGAATACGGTTCATGTGCTTGTCCATGATATTAGATTTTTTTCGTTATTATTATTAACAAGAAGGCCTCAGATAAAACGATCACGTGTTGTTGTTTTTTTAAAAGTGAATGGAAACCCTGAAAGGCCAGAGGCTCCTCCCCCCCCCATGTGATCTCAAAGTTTATAAATTATGAAATCATGTAACACTAGCTTTACACCGCTGCATTTATCATTGCTCTGTTAAGTTGTGTTTCAGCACCGATTATTCATCTTTATTTCTAAGATCCTGATCTCCGTTTGTGAGCTGCAAAAACATGTATTCGGCATCTCTCAAACATTAAGGCGTAACCACGGAGACGCTCAGGTCTCCCTACAGTCCGGGATGTACAGATTATCTATTATAAGAGTCGCCTCCTTAAAAATGACAATCATTTGGAAGATGCCTAACCAGAGTGTTTATACTTCCGGACCCTAATCAGGCTCAATCGGTTTATAAGGTGTTGGTTTACTGATCTGAAGGTCGTGGGTTCAAGCACCAACTTGGCCATGCTGCCACAGCTGAGTCCTCGAGCACGACCCATTCGCCTGAGTCTGTACCGCTTTCCCACACTTCTCTCTTGATGCCCGATAAAATTACGCTAATGTTACAAACTAACTCTGGCTAAAAATGTGTAAAAACAAACGTCTCTGGAGAGTTTCTTTAAGAAACGAAAAAAGATGCAAGAGCGAGACAGCAGAGGAGACTCTGAGACTGCCAACAAAAAGAAAGCTGCTTTTAAAAGAAAATGCCAAATGTCCTACCTAAATTACAGGTTTATCACAGCGGGTGATTCACATGCTCCAAGAACTCTCTACATAATACACAGGGCTTTAAAAGTGTGTTCGAGATAACTAACTCTGCCGATATAAGCAGAATATCCTGAGATCGCCAGATAAGCACTGAAAACCCTGCATCATGGTATGCTGTATACATCATGCTGTGTTACGAGCGTACAATGGCTGGTCTGTCGAACATAAATCTGGTCCATGGTGCAAAAAATAAAATAAAAGCTCAATCAGAATAAACATGCAGGGTGTAAACACTTCAGTCTGACCTGATCGGAATGACTTTAATCTCAACGAGATTAACCTGATCAACAGTTCAACTGATCTGAACGTTTCTCTCAGGATAAATGTACCCCCTGACGTGACGAGCTTCCCGAGAGGAAATTTAAGTTGCCGTTCTTGATCTATAAACTCCATAAGAACATACAGCTCTCTCCCTCTCTCTCTCCACACAGAGGGTACGCTAAGGGGACGCGGCGGTCATGTCTGAATCATCATGTTATCACGTCTGTGGGAACTCACCTGCTCTTTTCCCTTGGCCTTCTTCAGGTACTCCTCGACAGCATCGACAGCCTGCTGGAAGCGCTTGCCCTTGTTGATCTTGATCATCTCGTCCTTGTGGGGGTGATACGGCTTCAGCTGTTCAACCTTTATCCAGGCACTTAAAAAAAAGGTGTGCGTGTGGGTAGAGGTGGAGTGGGGGGATGTAACATTGTGAGCACATGCTTCATTTAAATACACACTTACAAAGAAGAGAAGAAGAAGAAAAAAAGAAGTGTGTACTCACTGATCTTCAGTGCCGAAAAACTTTACAAAGAAGCATTTTTTGCCCCTTGGCTTCTTCAGATCCTTAGGCGGACTGACAATCTAAAAAAAAAAACAGAGCGAGAGAACGAAAGCAAGATAAAGACAGGGAAATAAAAAGATAAAGGAAAGATTGATTTTTTAAAATTAATTAAATGTAACTTGACAGCAAACGACAGAGCAAGAGACACAAAGAAAGAAAGACAGAGAGATTGGGCAAGACAAAGAGATAAGAAGGGAGCAAGAGAGAAGAGAGAGAAAAAAAAACAAACAAAAAAAACAAAGATACCGACACTGATAGAAAGAAAAAGAGCAACAAAGACAGAGACAGGGAAAGCAGAGCAAAGGAGAGGCAGAGAGACAGGGACAGGGGCACAGTCAGCGAGAGACAGGGACAGGGGCACAGTCAGCGAGAGACAGGGACAGGGGCACAGTCAGCGAGAGACAGGGACAGGGGCAC
>JAQMYI010000008.1:3262550-3282342 GCA_030014275.1 Clariallabes melas
TTTTTATTTTTTTCCTAATTATTAATTTTTTTATTGATAATATTTTAAAAACATATATATATATATATATATATATATATATATATATATGTGTGTGTGTGTGTGTGTGTGTCTTGAATTTCATTAAAATCCCTAAATGCTAACAGAATTACAGTAGAAACAGTATCTCCTATTATCAACATTATTTAATGTAATTGTATGTTAACACACAAGTAACAACATGATTTATTGTTGTATGTTTCTGAGAAGGTGTACATGAGAAGGTGTAAATGCATACACTTTCACTTCCTGTATTACATTTCTTCTTGGGTTTCATGACCGTCTTTGAGTACATCAGTGCTGTTGGAATATACTGTACATCATGAATAAATTATGATCAGCATTAGAATGACCAAATGCATATGAAATCAAGAAAGAACACCAGACACGATAGCTCAGTTTCCCACACAGATTTTTATTTAGAAACATCAGACACTCCGGTTACGGAAACAGATCATTAGTTAGCGTGATAATTCATCTTCAATATCAGCGAAAATATTTCTGGTATGTATCAGATAACTTTCACCCTGCTGTACGAGAATATATCGACTCTTAAAGAAGAAGAAGAAGAAGAAGAAGAAGTGTTCGGTAATATTCTCCCCATTAGCCCGAGTAGATGTAAATAAATATATATAGTGCCCATTTCTGAAAGATTTAGAAAAAACTGAACTTGTGCTTAATCAGAAAAGCAGAACCGACAGCTCATTATTACAGTAAATAAAGTGACAAAACGTGAAGCAGACAGATTTCTTATGCTGTTAGATGCTCTTTCCAGAAACGAGGATACCGAACTCTTGGATGGTGATTTCTTTGTTCTGGTACTGCTGCAGCTGGCGTTTGGTGATGTTCCCGGACTTCAGGGCGTCGTCGATGGAGAACTTTATACCCGATTTCCTGTCGTGAAGAACAGACGACTCTCCGCTTGGCCCCTTGACAGTGATCTCTTCCCAGTCGCATTCCTGACTCTGGAGGTTGACGAACATCTTCCAGTCGATCAGCCCCAGCTTGAACGCCTCCTCGGGCTTCATCTCTTTGCCTGTGTCTGGGTCGATGACAACGATAGAGCGACGGAGGTGGCTTTCCCTCTGCTCTCTCTTCACCCTCACAGCGGACAGACTCTTTTGTAGCCTTTCGATTTCTTCATCTTTCTCGGTTGTGATGCGTCTCAGGTCTAAAAGTTCTTTCTGCAAAGCCTCTAGCCGCATTTCCAGGTTCCTGCTGTTGTCCATGGGCGCGCTCTCTGTGATTTGCCTGGTTTCCTTCGACGTGATATGGATTTCAGCCTGGAGTTTTCTGATCTCGTTCTGCAGGCGCTGGTTCTCCTGTTGAAGCTTGCTGCTCTCGTCGCGGATGTAGTCAAGCTCCTTGGACGACTTTGTGTGTGTAAACTCCATTTCAGTCAGCCTGGTGGTGAAGGAGCTGAGCTCGATGTCCAGCTCTTGTCGGCGTCGCGTTTCTTCTTCAAGACTCCTCTTCAGCCTCTCGATCTCAAGCTCAGCTTCTGGATCTTTCTCGACCTGGACCTTCTCGGTGCGAACCACTTTCTCCCGGACCTCCACTCTCTCCAGAGTTTGCTGCTGTTGCAAGAGAGCATTGTACTCTTTCTCCAAAAGCAGACGCTTATGTCTCTCTTCCTCAACCTGAAGGCGCAGTATAGAATGCTCTTTCTCTTGCTGTGGGTCTTGCTGTAGAACGACCTTTTGTTTGACTGTGACTTTCTCCCTGTTTTCTTTGTCCCTGATCTCGAGCTCGTTAAGCCGGATCCTCAGTCTCTGAATTTCAAGCTCGGCTTCCCGTCTGGATCTGCGCTCACGTTCGAGCTCCTCCAGCTGGAGCTCCAGATCAGCCTTCTGACGCTGCAGCCTGGACAACTCGTCTTTCAGGAGCTCCCTCTGTTTTAACTCATTGTTGATGTTTTGAGTGAAGGTCACACATTCAGACCTCAGCATTGGGTCTTCTTCCATCTTCACCACTTCTTGCTGCACAACCTTCTCTCTGACCTGTGATAAGTCGATCTTCTTGACCCTGATCCTCTCTTCAATGGTAGTACGCTCTCTTTCTAGATCCAAGCGCTTCCTCTGCTCCTCAGCCAGCCTCTTCTTGAGGGTCTCGATTTCTTCTTTGGTTTGAGGATCCTCTCTGTACTGAAGGACCTCATTAACCACCTCTTTGGTCTGAACCTGTGGTTTGGTTTCTTTCCATCTCTGAATCTCATCCCTCAGTTGGGTTATCTCGATTTCAAATTTCTCCGTCAGACGCGTCTTGTCCACGATTTCATTTCGCAGTTTCTCCAGCTCTCTTTCAGTTTCTGGATCGATCTTGTACTTGATAACCTCCTTGATGATTTCTTTGATTTCGACTTGTGGGCCTCTGCTTCTCAGCACCAATAGTTCATCCTGAGTGGACTTCAGCTGGAGGTCCACGTCTCTGGATCTTCTCTGCGCTTCTACAAGTTCAAGTCTGAGATTAGCCACCTCTGCCTCCGCCTTGGGATCGGGCCTGACGATCTCACGCATTTTTTCCTGAATGATGACCTTGGACTTTTCCTCCTCAAGGCTTGTGATTTTCCTCTGGATGTCTGTTCTTTCTCTCTGAATAGACATGCGCTTTGACTTTTCTTCCTCGAGCTGCCGTCTCAGGCCATCAACCTCTCTCTCCAAAGCGATATCTTTTTCAACCTTGAGTACCTCTCTGATGGAGACCTTCTCCTCAGCCATGGACTTTTCCTTCTCCAGACGCTTGAGCTTTTCTTGCAGGAATCGGAGCTCGTCCTCCAGTTGTTTTCGGTTGTCGATTTCTTTCTGCTTTCTTTCGATGAGCAACCTGTACTCAGTCTCGAGCTGAGGATCATTTTGCACCTTTATGACTTCTTCCTGCTTGATGACTTCCTGCTCCTTGTTCTTCTCAGCAGACAGGATCGTGATCTGCTTCTGGATCTGGATGACATCGTTGTCCTTGACTAGCTTTTGTCTCTTGAGCTCCTCCAGCTGTTCTCTTAGCTTTCGTACTTCCTCCTCCTGGCCCCGGTCCCTTTCGATGCGCAGTACCTCTTTTACTGTGTATTGCTGAGCGCCTTCTTTCATTTCTGTCTCAATGCCCCGTATCTTCACGCGTAGGGTGTCCAGTTCGCCTTCGAGGATGCGGGTGGTCCTGCGTTCATCAGCCAGCCTCTGCTGGACTTTACTCATTTCTTCGTCCAGCTGAGGATCAGGAACCTTCTTGATCAGCTCTTTCTTGACAATCGTGTCTTGTGGCCTTTGTCCTTCCAGCACGTAGATGTCGGTCTGAATCGTTTTGATTTCCTTCTCAAGCTGCTGTCTTCTCAGGATCTCTTCCTCCAGCTGATTCTTAACTCTCCAGGACTCATCTCCTGGAGCAGACGATCTCACGGACTGAACGTTGTGCTGGATGACTTGCATCTCTGATTGCTGTTAAACAATACATTTAAAAAATCATTGTTAACATGGCAGATATGGAAGATATTAAAATAATAATAATAATAATAATAATAATAATAAAAAAACTGATCTGTTCACTGGACTGAAGTGTTCTTGGTGGCCCGTATACCGTACCTGATTGAGAAGACTTTGTGCAAACTCAAGGTTCTGTAAACGTTGTTTGTTCACAGCATTGACCTCAGTGAATTTCGCCTCAATGGCTGCTTCCTGTTTAAATATTGGTTTAAAAAAACAAGACAAAATGAAGGTTTAAGATGAGAATTACATAAATAATATCATTATAATGATAATATTGTATCGGGTGATCCCTGCTGATTCCCTTCCCTATTAGATATGGTTTCCACCAAATTCCAGCTAATTCGAAACTCCCAGAAACCGCGCTAGTGTTACTTGCGACACACATGCAGTATATACGCCATGTGCTAGAAACTAGACTTTGAGACAGAAGACTAGACTAGTCACACCTTTTTCAATTCTCAATGCCTACTTGTTTTACTTCTCCAGCCAATCAAACATGCCCATTTTTATTTAACCTAAAATGCAGGTGTAAGACTTCATCGGTGCATGTCTATTGTTCTGCGTCTCATTCTGTACATCATCAAGAGGAAAAAAAGGAATGTGCTGTGCGTTAGTAATTTATTGTAGTAGTTTACCTCTCCCTTGACTTTCAGTGCAGGAGATTCCAGACGGCTTCTCTTGTACGTTTGAGACACCAGGCCGTCTTCAAGGTCGAGAACGGACCTGAACCTTTCAGCTTCGTTTTCGTAATCCTGAACAAGAGAACACACAAAGAGGAGCATGTTGAGGTTTCACCGGATTAGCTTGGTTAAACTCATCTCATCTCAGTCTCTATAGTTCTTATCCTCTACAGGGTCGCAGGAAACCTGGAGCCTCTTCCATGTGACTAACCACTACACCACTGTTCCACCCCAGCTTGGTTGAACTGTGAAAAATAACTCTGTGTGATATTGTGGGATCAGTTCAGACCTTGACTGCTTGTTGGTAAAGCTGTGCGTTCCTCGAGACGTTGTTTAAGTCCGATTCCTTCCTTGCGAGGTCAGAGAGCAGATTCTAGAAAAAAAGAAAAAAAAAGAAATTTCTAAGAAATTGGGTCCATTTGCGCTCACGAGCCCATATTTGTACAATAGTAGTGACATAAAAGCGGTAAAGCTGACTTACTCTTTGGTTTTTCAGTTTCCCGTCCACCTGTTGGACCGTGTCGGTCTCGTAAGGCTCGTAGTTCGGCACACGGGAGAGCCAGTTGTTCAGATTTTCATAATCATTACGGTAATTGTTGTAGGAATTTTTAGCTCTCTGCAGACTCTGTGTTCTGGAAAAACAAAAGCATTTTCAAAAAGAGTATAGTAGACCAAGCTTACATGGTAAAGACGTGACGAACAGGTCTACACACATATATTAATCCTCCATATTTAGAAAACAATTCCAATTAATTAAAACAATACACTTAATGTTTAAATAGAAGCTAAAATATTCAACACTCAGTTGCTAAATTAAAATTCACTATGAGGCACTTTTTGATTGTCTTTATGATGATGTGAACGCATTCTAATTGTTTTTCTAATTCTAATTCTGTTAATTATTTTTTTTCCTCACTAATGTAAAATAATAATAATAACTAGTCTTCTTTTTATATTATCTTAGACTAAACAAAGCATGTGAAAATATAATTAATTTGCAGCATAATGCTGATATTATTCTGGCTGTTTTTAATCTGAGTTCGAGCCTAGGCGAGTCTAGGTGGGATTTGTTCAGTATGATCTGGCAACCCTGAGAACCAAAGAACCTGCGAGGCAGGGAGAGTTTGAACGAGTGGAAATACGGAGAAAGTTTATGCAAGCGAAAATAAAACAAACAAACAGGTTTTCTGCAAATATAAGGCACAACTATAAGCAGGACTTTATAAACCTGTATTTCGCAATATGATAGTTAAAGTTGCGATAACGTTGGGATTCATATCAATCAGGTGTCAACTAGATTAGATTAGATTCAATTTTACTGTCATTGTGCAAAGTACACGTACAAAGAATTGCAGTTAGCATCTAACTGGAAGTGCACAAGTGGCATATTTACAATAAATAATAAAAGTGGTAAATGATGGTATGGGTTTGTATGTACATGTGTTAAGAGTGATACAATCATATGGTACATATAGTAACATACAGTATTGACTGTGCAAACATTGTGCAGGGAAAACTACAGTCTGTTACACCACTAGTAAAATATGGCAAGTGTGAACGCACCTGAATATGAGTGTTATATAAGGTTAATTACCCTTTTTTTTGTTACATACAGATAATGTTTAATTGCGACATGACGGTCAAACATACCTGGTGTCAAGCTGCCTGAGGATGTTGTCGTAACGCTTGGACAGTTTCTGAACTTCGGTTTCCTGCCGGTCGATGTCAGGGCAGTGCTCCTGCACTCTGTTCACCATGTTATCACAGCTGAGTTTCGAGGTCCTCAGACTACTCTCCATGTCTGGCACGATGGATTTCTTCGCCCTCAGCTCCGAGCTCATGTCCTGTGTCGGACCGGATATGTTATAAGATGTGTCTTTGTAAATCAGGAAATTTCATAGTGTGGTTCAGTGTGTACAGTATTTTCACTAAGCTGAGTTTTTTCACAGCACTGTGCAACCGTCATGAGGGACCCCTTCATATTTTCTAGCTAACTTAAGGCATGAACCAGTGAGAAACAGGTCCAGATGATGACAGATGATCAGGAGGGTGATTAGTATACTGGTGATGCTGAATGCTGATAGGTTGGAACAGACGAGAGGGGAAATGAGGTCGCTGCTGACGATGTTACATAACCAATTTTTTAAATGACTTTGGGCGCTTCGCAGCCTGTCGCATTAATACATTTGTTCATGTTCCTTTAATGCAATCTACATAATTGTATTTAATTTCAAATGAAGAAATAATGAGGGCGTGCACAGTACTGTAAATGTTGGTAGAAGAGATGTGTGTAAGTGTAAGGACAGTCTTACATTTAGTTCACGCAGAGCCTTATCCAGGGAGCCTGGGTCAGAGGGAGCGACTTCCTCTCTGGCCAGCCTGCTTTCGTAGGGCGTGAGCAGGCTTTTGCATTCCTGTATCGAACGCTCCAGCTTGTTGGAGTTCTGAAGTCTATGGAAATAAATTAGAAAGCATTTTATTCACCATTTCAGAGTTGCCAGAGTTACAAGATTCTCATAAGTGTATGCAAAAACAAACAAACAAAAAAAAAAAATCAGACACATACTTATCATCTGAACACTTGAGCAGCTGATCGACCTTGCTGTATTTGTTGAAAGTCGTGTCGACCTTGGCGGAGAGCTGTGGAGCGCTGGCACACTTGGGGGTGGATTTGAGGAAAGTCTCAGCCTCGCGGATTTTGGACGTCTTCTCCGGCTCGATCTTACGGACGATGGAGGAAATGTCCTAAAAATACAAAATCTCAGAGAACTTAGAGTGTGCATGCCATGTCAGTTCATTTTTAAGTTTAGTTTTCTGTAGGACTCATTTTTAGTTTTATTTACATTTCTTTTCACCAGTAAATGTATAAAAGCTTATGGCACTTTGTTCTAGTGTACATTTTTTATTGTCAGTAAGAAGATTTTTTTTTATACCTTAATGATATTAATAGTTAGTAACACATTCAAAGTGCTGAAATGAGAGACAGAGAGAAAGTGAAAGAGAAATGTCTCATATCTTACCCTCAGGTTCTGCAGTCTATCGGCGCTGTCCTGTACGGGACGGCTCTGCTCCATAGGGGGGCGCACTTGGGAATAAATGGCTTTCTCCTGCTTATCTAGGTCGTTCACCACTTTATCCAGTCCGGCCATCAGCTGGCGACACTGCAGCTCCTGCTTATCTGTCATACAGGTGGAAAAAAAAAGCTTTGTAACCGCCATGTTAGAAGTTAGAACCACTTGAATGAAATTACATTTCTGAGATTATCAGACAGGAGACTGTGAGAGGTGTTAAGTAATGCTCTCTCTGGTCAAAGGCTTTAAAATGACTTTTAATGGAGCTTATGATGACTTTTTACTCTGTATATCGAACGGTCAAAGTTTGATGTGAAAACTTAAATGTGACTTTAAAATGTGTGAAACTATTTATGCTGTTTAGAAAAGTTTAGCCTTCATCTAAAAATACATTAAACACACAAAAAAGTAAAGTGCAACACACTGCACTAAGTCCCCTACATACAGTATAAACATTAGAGTTACAAACTTTCAAAGATACAAGCAATGCGTTGGTCATGTTCAATCGCAAAATTTAGAAATTTGTCACGTGCGTGTAGCGTGCATCCCAGGAAGCAACAGTCATGAAGCTGGTACTGCTAAGAACGGCAAGCAATAAAGATGGAGACAAAAGTGAAAATAATTGAGAGAATTGAGCGAGATGAAAAGATGACAGACATCGCTCATGAATCGTTCAACCATCGGCACGATTCTAAAGAACACTGTACTGTCATATACTGTGTATGGCCAATTGTGTTAGTATCCTAGTACACAGACAATCTTTGTTGGACTTAGGAACAAATTGGACTTACGCACAAACTCTCGGAATGGAACTTGTCCGTATGTTGGGGACTTACTGTAACTGTATTGCTATTTTTGTATTTGCTGCAATCCTTTAAACTAAGAATAAACTGCAATTCAGAATCGAAATGTTTTTTACAAAAAATTATATCTTAGCAAATATCTTGAATATAGTTACATTTATCTACACTTTCTTAAAATAAGATTACAACAATTTAAATAGAAGATTATTAAGCTTATTTCTAATCAAATTTCACTAAAAATTCAAAAAAAAATTGTTCTTCTTGATGCAGATAATTTTGCTAGTTTTGCTAGTTTTAGTTTATTTATTAGTTTTATTTCAATAAAAAATTTTTGGCATATCAATTTAGAAACATTTGACTAGAAACAAAATTAATAATTCAATATTTGGGTTTATAAGAACCTATTTTAAGAAATTATAGATATATTTGGGTAGCTTTAAGAATCTTTAACTTTTTACCGTGCAGGAAGCAAAAACTAGGCAATGTCTAATAATATATAATCAGTCGAATGCAGAATACATTAGTAATCTTAACACAAACCAGTATGTTAACCTGACACTTAAACTAATAAAACACTAAGAACTGGTAAAGCTGCTGTCATTGTGAATTCCAAATTATTTCCCTACTTGAGGAAACAACGAAAATATTCACAAACCACAGGCATCAAAGTCTGTTAGGTTGTGTTTCGACTTGCCACCGTTTATAAACAGGTTTTTTTTTTTTTTTTAATTACTGGAACTAAATTCTATAATATAATAATCGAATCTATTATATCTAGTGCCTTCTCAAAGAAAACATTCCTGATTGACATTGATTGAATTATATTCACACTATCCGTGTATACTTGCATACTCAGAAGGAAACACACATCGGCAGCCTGTTTTAATGTTGTGGCAGTGACAGTGAAAGTGTTAAAGTATCAGTATGCTGTATCTGAATGAATCCCTGAAGCCCACCTTGTCCACCACCCGTGTTGTCCTTCTTGAGGTCACCCAGTCGGGCCTGCAGCGCTGTTTTGCTGTTCGCCAGCTTCTGTTTGTTGGCCTTCTGCTGGCTCACGAGACTGTATCGGGACAAAAGACAAAATATTATCCCACAATGTTAACTCATAGAGATTTGGTTAATTAGCCAGAAGTCATGGCAAGCTAGGTTCATGATGAAAGGTTCCAGGATTACAGTACATTTGTAATTACTCATTCTCTATATCGTGGTACCTCCGCATACGAACTTAAGAATTTTCACCTTAAGAACTGAAATTTTGCAAGAAAGCGAAGTGTTTTTATACAGTATATTGTTTTGTGTGGTTTTTTTTTTTGCATTTTGTGTAAGATTTAGTGAAGACACAGCACCATGGGTCGGAAGAAATGTTAGCAAGGACGGTAGCAAGAAGAAAAACGGAGCCGCTTTCAGTTTGGTTTTTAAAGCAGCCGGTGCCGAGAGGAATCATAAATTAAGCTTAAATGAGGTTTAATGTCTATTTATTTCATAATTTCCTTAATTTAAGTGTCTTTTCTAAATGTTTTGATTGATTTTATATGTGAAAAATATGATTCTAGTGTTGGAAATTGGTAATATTGGTAATATTTTTGGGTGGCTGGAACTGATTATCTGCATCTACATTATTTCCTATGAGACAATGCATTTCGCAATAACGAAATTTCACCTTAACGACTCGTATGCCTAGGTACCGCTGTAGCGCTTATCCTGTACAGGAATCCTGGAGGTCTGGAGACTATCCCAGGGGACTCGGGACACTAGGTGGCCAGGGTGTCAATCCATTGCAGGACACAATCACACTCACATTCCTTCATGCATTCACACACTACAGGCAACGCGGAAACGGCAGTTAGCCTAAACTGCATGTCTTTGGATTGTGAGAGGAAACCCACCAAGCACGGGGAGAACATGCAAACTCGAAGCCTTGACCCTGAAGGTTTGAGGCGACAGTGCTAACTTTTATGCCCATGTGCTGCAAATTTAAAATCTTTCAAAGAAAAAAACTATCCATAAATCCACAATCTAATCCAGTCCGGACATTACCTCCCTCTCACTCACCTGCTTGATGTTTACCCTCTTTTGCTTCCGTGTACTAATACCGTACCTGTTCACCCCTCTCTCTCTCTCTCTCTCTCTGTGGTTTTACCATTCAAAGTGCAGAGAGTGATTCATCATTCCTGGTTTTTGCTTCTGATTATGATTCCAATGGAGTTCTCTATTTGCATGATATTGTAACCCTGTCTCATTCTCTGCCAATCTTTCTGCTGATCCAGAGACTTACTTCACTTTACTTCCTAGGTTCCATTAGCCTTGTAATAAATAAAGCAAACATGTGAACGCTGTGTACATTTTAGTTTTGGATTAGCATTCCTTTCATGTTTGTCTTTTGACACGGTATGACACGTCCACAGACAGTAACAGAGAGTACTCACTTCTCAGAGATGGCGACTGAATCCGGGTCAGTAGGCGGGATGAAGAAACACACTCCGGGGGCTGCCATGGTGTGTCCGGCTGAGTCTTTGACGTCCCATTTGGCCCCGTTGTTCCTGAGCAGTGTGTAGCGCGCTCCTCGCTGAACCTGCCCCTGTTCGTTCCAGGGATAATAATCAGACCAGTCTTAATACGAGTCCTCATATATTTCGCTAAAACCTTGTGAGATTTAACTTGCTGTCTCGCTGCTTAACCTGGAAGCCTTCACCTTTTTTTCAGGATTTAAACACATTACAACTAAACAGCTCCACTCTGAGAGCACTTTGCGTTACTGATTTTCCATGAATATATTCTTCCAGGAAAAGTTTCCAATAAAAGAGGGATTAGCAAGGGATAGAAGAGGATGAGTGTTTAATACCTCCTCTGTGTCGAAGTCACACAGCGCCTCGACGGGAACGAGTTTTTGCGGCGCCTCCCTGCGGTACTTCAAGGGCAGAACCTGAAGGCTTCGGTTCTGGAGGGTTTTCACGCGATCATCAAAGTGATCCATGGCCTTCGCTTGGTCCTGGACAAATAAACACAACCTTCCTTTTCAGACTCCACACCTGTTTGCTTGTCCACAAGCGCATGCTATGTCAAACAAAAAGTAAAATGATAAATAACAATGTAGTAATAACTGTATTTACGTTCATGTCCGTGAGCAAGCCTTCCAACTGGTACTGGTCTTTAAAGTCAGGGTTGTACTTCTGGTTGATTTCGGTATCCAGGCGTTTCAGCAGGTCCTGAGTGTCTCTGGCTTCCTTCTGAAACTGCACATGACAAAAAAACAAAAACAAAACAAAAGATCCATTTCCATAATTCTGACATTTTATTGTCAAACCGTCTTTAACACCAGGACTTGGTATTTTATTTTGTCTTTTGTGGTGGATGCACTATTCATTTAGCCTTTTCTTTACCTTGTGGTACTCGTCCATGTTCTTCAGGTGATTCTCTTCACAGATGAGCAGGTTGAGATATTCCTTCCAGTCGGCATGAACAGCATCCATATGCGCCTGGAGACAAATCACATGACCAAAGCAACCCAAATAAATGACTACATTTCTAAACATGTGTACTCTACATCGGGCGTGGATAGTGTTAAAAATATATATATACAACAAAAAATATATCATACCATGATACACACTGTAACAAACAAATTAATATTAATTAATAAAGTTGTTAATGCATGTAGAAATAAATGACCCCACAATGTATAATTTAAAGGGCTATTATTTAAAACTCACTTTTATGCAATTTGTTTGACATTCAGAGAAAAAAAAAAATCAGCTTTTTGTTCATTTTTCCATTTTATATTGGCCAGGGTTATAACAAGCCAATTCAATTTCCCCTCTAATGTGAGTTCTTATAAGAACAGCCCATTTTAACCCTTTAACATTCTACTCAACCTTTTGGTAGACCACATTTTAAGTCACTATATCTTCATTATCACAATAATCACTATCACATATATTACTATAATATGTTTTGAAGGTAGCCATTTCTACCACTCGTTGTTGCGTCTTTAATACTATATTAAGGTTTGCGGTATGAAAAATGCATTATCTGCAGGGCAATTCAGCTTGACCACTAACACACACAAGTAAAGAAATATTAAAATATAGGACCTTTAAAAGATGCTATCTAAAATGTAAATCTTAAGTCTCCACATATATAACAGTTTATAACTGTTATTCTAAAGAAAAGCACAAAACATGAGAATGATATTGCAATAATTATATAATAATATTATAATAGTTAATATCTCAAAAATTGACGGCGTTATCGTTATTATACCGTCATATTACAATCTGACCGTACCTCGATGACGTTCTTTCCTGGGTGTCCCTGAGCGATGAGTTTCTCCCCGTCATCGCTCAGCTTAGTGACCGTCCCCTCCTTGGATTCCAGGCACTTACTGATATAGTTCTACAGAAGTGGAATAAGGTGGAAAAACTTTAAAAGGTAATCTATTATGCAAAATATCTGTGTACAAACAAAAAAAAAAAGTGTGAAGAAGAAACATTTCCTGCTTTTTCTCCTATTTTCTATATTAATATTAGCTGGGGTTTAAACAGGCCAATGAATATGTTCCCCATATTGTGACCTCATATAAGAAGATTCCCTCCTTCGGCTTGCTGCTCAGCGTTTTTTTTTTTGTCTCTGGAGGGGCGTGGCTCAGCAGCAGCTCATGGTGCATTAGGAGGAGAAGGAGTGAAATTAAGGGAGTTTGAGGTATTTCAGCTGGAGCACCAACACACATACACACTTTGTGGTAGCTCACAGTAAAATATCGGACCTTTACATCCAGTAAAAAGAAGTAAAAAGAAGTGAACATCTTGTTCTCAGTTGTTTTATTTGGTTTGGGGAGTGCCGTTACCTCGTACTGCCTTTTACGAGCAGGGTAGTCGAGGTTGGCGTCGCTCCAGTCGTACATGATGCGTTCATCAGCTTGCTGGTCCAGCCAGTAGAGCTCGTTGGTGCAGCGCTGCATGTAGTCTCTCAGACTCAGCAGGTTCTTCTGACGAGCTGTAGAGTTTGCCTGGATGTGAATGACAAAAAAGAAAAAATGTACAGTCATCTGTGAGTTTGAGCATAAACTGATCTTAAATCTTAAAAAATCATTTCTGAATTCTGGGGTTTAACATGGAGGTTAAGAGGAGCTTTGAGTTGATTAAAGTTAAAAGGCACACTCAAATAAAGATCATCTCCCTATTCAAATCCTCAGAGTGATCGGTTTCATGACATCTGAAAGGAGACAGGAGACTTCTCTACACAGACTTTAATTAAAAAAAGGGAGAAAAGGAGAATAAAAGCAGAAGTTTACCATAAGTTTGTTGTATTTCAGCTGCAGGCCATCAACGTAGTCCTGCAAGACAAACAGGAGTGTCAATGAGTCATATGCTGCCCTCGATGCTTTCAAACCTGTGTTCTAGGTAACTCTTTATATATTAACAATCAGGCATGTTTATAGCAGTGTAATAATTCGGTTTTGAAAGACGAAGCAGAAGCTTTGGGACACAACTCAACCGCTATAATAATAATTATAATGTGAGATGTCAGGAAATCAGCGATGCAAATAATTCACCTTGTCTCCCTGACCGATGTAAGGAGCCAAGGCCTCCACTTCGCTGTGAAAGATATTGTGCTCTTCTACTTCATTCTCAATAGTGGGCAGGTCTTGTCCAAATCCTTTGTTGTTAAGATTTGCCTGCATAAACACACACCCACACACACACACACATTCAGATTAATAGCTGGATTTTCTAGGTAAATGAATTCCAAAACAAAAGGTGGAAATAGAGATGAAGAGAACCGATTTCTCGTCGATGATCTTGCCCCAGTTGACGCTGGGAACCCCTTCGGATCGTGTCAGGTGGTAAATATGGTTGTGATCGTTCCGCAGCTTCTTCACACGCTCACGCAGCTGCTTCATACTGAACGAAAGAAAAAAGAAAGCAAAAGTGTTTTGTCTACACAGTGTATTGATCCATATCCCATTCAAACATAAAATGTTTCAAAGTCAATGCAGTCAGACAAGAGTGTTGATGGGAAACTTTAGCAAGAACCAAGTGTGAGCAGGAGACGCCTTCGGACCTCCACTTGATTGATTACTTCATCAGATATAGATACACTTCAGTGTCTAATCAGGATACATATGTTATGACTGAAATCATTATATATATATATGGTACAAAGTAAGATGGTCATGATGTAACTATCGGTGTGATATGAATTTGAACTTAAGTTACAAGATCAATTAAATCTCCTTCTCTTTAAATGCTCATTTAAGCTGTAATCAAGGCTCGGTTCTATATGCACACAAATGTTAGTCTATTGGCGTCTACTGACAGATAAGTTAAGAAAATAGAATCTTAATAGAACCCACTTAAAACTCTACTGTAACGTGAAGCACCTGTGATGTGTACTCACTCTTGATCGATCATCTCAGCCTGCGGGTGCTGCAGGCGCTTGGCTTCGGATGCGTCTTCGTCCAGACCGTTCAGCATGAGCAGCGAGTTCTCGATCGTCCTGTTGGTGGAATCCTGATATAGCGGCTGCTTGCCCTCGTTGATCTTGATCACATCCTGATAATAAAAAAAAGTCATCGAGGAAGTCATGTGGTTAGATCACAGCTGATTCAAGTGATCATACTAATGTTGTTGACAATAAATAAAACCTTGAGAGAAATGTCAGCATAGTGGTTTTGTTCCTGCTGCTCTTCATAAGATGATAGACTCTCAGACAAAATCTATGTTTTGTACATCTTTTGCACTTTAATTAAATGGATTTAGAGAATGAAGAAACATATTTGGGCCATTTCAAGGGTACAGTTATTCTGATCAGATATTTTACACCACATATGTAATCTTTTAAAACCTTTTAAAAAGGTTTATTAACTTTTTAATTACGACTTGTAGGAATATGAATTTATTAATTCATTTATTTTCCATGCTGATTTTCCTGTTTAGGGTTGTGGGTGGGAGAAAGGGGTGGGGTATGGGCTGGAGCCTATCCCAGGGACACCTTGGATGGGTGATGAAACATTAACACACCCAATCGCACACACCCAATCAAGCACTATGGGCAATTTGGAATCACCAATCAGCATACACTGCATGTCTTTGGACAGTGAGGGGAAACCTGGAGGAAACCCACAAAGCATGGGGAAAACATTCCATTCGAACCCCAGACTCTGAAGGTGAAAGGCAACAGTGCTAACGTCTGAGAACAGCACCCTCCTTTCAGGAATATGTATTATTACTATTAGGTATGGTGTAGATGTATCGCTGTCATGGAACAAGCATCACCTTGTTGAGATTCTGCTCTGTCTCCAAGATGTTCTTTTCCACCTTGTCGGCATTCCTCTGCAGCTTCTCGATCAGAGTGGTCAGATCGAGCCTGTAGTACGCAGAAGAGACAAAGAATTTTATCCTAGCAAGTGAAATCTCTCTATATGACCTTAGTGAACAGCGAACACAGGAAGACGATGCTTGCTGTCTTCTCACCTGTCAGCTAAAACGAGTCCACACCTGCTTGTATTTTTTTAAGGGCAACGTGCTGCGTGCACCAACACTCTTTTCCGAATTCAAAGGAAACGGGATCAAAATACAATGGCAATGTGACCAGCTGTCAAAGTAAACTGCCACACCTTTTTCTTTTTTTTTTTGCACAGCACAGGTAATGGAGAGTGTTACACTAAAGAAGTTGTACCTAATCAAATGTGTAATAAATTGCTATCTTGCACAGCCGGGCAGGACATAACTTGAGGAAAATGATTCTGACACCAGATTTATCTCTAGACTCTCTAGGGCATGATTTGAAGGTTTGACTTTTTGTTCTTTAGATAGGCCTTTTTTCCATGAGCTTTGGGCTTTAAAGCGACAGGAGAAAGTGAGATCACGACACAGTAATGTGAGTGTTTCATACACAAACAGGATAGACAGGTTTAATGCTCACAGCTGAGAGAGAGAGAGAGAGAGACCAAATGAAGCTGAGAGAAACTAAACCTACTGTATATGGCTGAATTTCTATAAATGAAAAATACAACATGATGACAGAATCGATGAAAGAACTTATCAGAGTGTATACAGTAGGTCTAAGTAGTGTGAAAAAGGTTTTATGGACAGGATAACCTGTAATCATTTTGACTTGCAAAGTATCCCTCTTCCCATGTGCATATCTGCAAGCGCTGCGTTTCAGACAGAGCTGTGCTCCAGGCACAATGTCTTCATAACTGAAATTTTTTTCTTAGGTGATGACTGACAAGATACTATGCAACATGACTACATCAGAAGCCAGGCTGCGCACTTTTCTCGCTCATCTGTTAATATGATGTCAGGAGTTTTAATCCTTCTGAGTTATGTAATTCAGTGTTATTAGGGATCCAGCACAGGGATTGACTTGTCTGCTCTCTGTCATTCTATGGGCTGTTACTGTTGTACAGATACTCAGGGAGTTGGCGCGGTATCAGTGGGAGAGGTCACAGTCATTTGTTGCCACACCACATGTTACTTGGATAAACACACAGTGGTGTCTCAAGTTCTGCGATTTTTGGTGATCAGGGTAAGGGTTCAAGGCACAGCGTTGCTCATTGCCAGTGAGTTCTTGAGCAAGGCTGTTAACTCTGAACTACTTCAGATGCTGCAATCTGCTCGAACAAACAATTCTAGCATAATAAAAGAAACTGTGCTAATAAAACCTATACATCACTGGTTTTATTTGCACGAATATCTACTACTAATTAAAGGAATACGAGCATTTGGGTTAGAAAAGAATTACTTAACGATTAGTCCTGCACATTTTACATGCTGCGGAAACTGGAAAGAAACCTACGCCTCTATTCTGTACTACAGATTATAACCACATTACCTACATTAACCTCAATCACAGATTTCATACGTGTGAGGCTTTCCTCTACTGCACAACATCGGGTGCGACTTTCACCGATGACCTAGACAGAAAGCTATGCATGTGAAATGTTCTCCTTTCTCTGACATCTGTTTCAAATTCAATAATTTCAACAACAAAAACAAAAAAAAAAATTCCAAGCCACATCCCTGTTCGGTACGTCATTAAAAACTCGCCAGAGAACTTTGTGGAGGCTTGGCATCCAGAGAGCATTATGGGTTGTAGTTTTGCGGCTGCCCATGACTCATTCATTGTGTGTTTCATACGGGAAATAAGGTCCAATGTTCAATTGATCTGATTCACATGTGGGTTGGAACACCATACACAAGTTTCTGACTTTAACAACACAACTCACGTCCCACATCCAGTCCAAATACAAGAGCAGTTTCTAATTCATAACTTTGCTGTTATTGAACCCAAACGTGTTTAATATACCAGCGTTAATAAAAAACCATTGCACTTTGCATGAATGCAAAAAGCAGCGCTAATGCTCAGGGTGAAACTTGTATCTAGTCTGCTTGTTTGAACTTGAAATGTAAGTCTTTCAGACCTTCCAGCTTCAGAACTAGAAAATCAGGCCATTTAAGAAACAAAGAAGCATCTCGAGGTCTTAAGCAAGAAGAACAACTCAGTCAAAGGTGCGATGGGAAGGGCTGGGAGAGAGGACATTGTTCGGATTCCACTCCACCTCCCACCCAGGTAAACAGAAATGGCATTCGTGTCAAACATCCACACGCCTAGAAATGCCATTCGATCCAAGACACTGTGTCAAGTGAACTGAGGCACAGGTGTATCTTACACCTCCTATTAGCAGACCTGCCTTAAGTTGGATTAACAAATACACCCAGGTTCTAAAGGCATACAAACCTCCACTGTCTATTGTACTAATATATTTCTTCAAGATTTACACATTGGTTGTGTTTCTATGTAAGACTCGCACAGACGATCACAATTATGGTGAAAAGGAGCCCTGTGATTTACAATATACTGTAATATCCTTCCGATATCCTTCATCTGAAACAATTACAACATTTAACAACCAACATATGTAGTAGACCTAAAAAATATTACAAGTGTTTATAATGAGTGTTAGCTCTATTTAAAAGTCTTATTGTGGGTGTGGTCACAGGTGCTCCTAGGCACGTTCTCAAAAATAAATGTTCCTTACTGTATTCAGCTTTGTCGTTAGCTGTCATAACCAAGGGTATATCTTTTTTTTTTTCCAGTTAGTAGGTATACCTTTAGAGTACATATTAAATATGTTAATTATATCTTGAAGACTACTGATAGTGCTTTAAAACATCAAGTAATGGTGCAACATTCCAGATACATTCTTAGGAAATGTCCCAAACTGAATTTTTCATTGAAGGAAGCATGTTTAAACCTTTAGTATACATCTTTATACCTTTAACCTACATAACCGAACCTTTAAATGACTGATATACCTTAAAAGTTTTAATCAAAAGGTACACATTTCCATGTACTAAACCTTAATACTTTTTTAATGTATATAATTATACCTTAGAATGTACTTCTCTATCTTTAAAGCTTCAATTAAAGGTACACACCCTTTACCTTCCCAGGTACATTCTCAAAAATAAAACATACCAATCTTAATATGTATCTTAATATGTTTTGGGTACATAATTGGACGTGTGATCCCTTTAAAACTTTAAGGTGCATATTCACAGGTACATCCCTGCAGTTTAGAAGGTAGGTAGTGTCAAGGGGACACGTTTTGTACCTTTAGTATGTATGTATACTAAAAACTTTACAGATTAAGATTAACCTTAAGATTATTTTTAAAGTAATGCTTCTGATGTGAATAGTTTTATACATTGTCCATAAATAAAGGTACTACAGTGTACTTTGGGTACTAATGTCCATTAGGGTGGTTGTTGAGACCATCAGTATGTGTCTACCTGAGAAGGTGCTGGGTACAGTACTGTTTTTTTTTTTTATTATTATTTTTTTGCCTTTTTTTTAAAGTATGTTTTTAGCATTACTATCAAATCTAGGTTTATGTGTAAAACGTACATACATACACATACATTTACATATATATTGCACTTAGCTAAGCTAAACGGAAGACATTTTCTGGTAAATGACGGTTAACAAACGGTTACATAACAAAAAAAGCCGTTATTTTAAAATTTTTTTTAAATATTCGCTCTCGCGCACGGACTCAATTTAAAGCGAGAGAGAAAGTGCGCACGAGCCGACAAATCAAATAAATATGCGCGAGGCACAATACGCGATCTGAAACGTGCACGAGACTTAAAACAAGCGTGCTTTAAAGAATAATAATAATAACAACAAAAACAGAGAATGCATTTTAAGACTAAAGTCATGCAATGGTAAAGTGGACTCACTTTTTCGAGGACGAGGTGGTTGAAGGAGACAGAGTACTCTTCGCAGTCTTCTTCTTAAACATGTTGACAGCTTTCCCCAACACTTGCGTGTGTAAATCCCGCTCTTATGGGTGTTGTGTGTGTGAGGTTTCTTTTCTCCACACAGACTGACGGATGGATGCCTTGGCCAGGTGAAAACTCTCTCCAACACTGTCATACGCAGCTGTTCTGTTTCAGCCAACACCTGCAGCTGTCTGCACACACACACACACACACACACACCTGCAACTGGGGCTGTTTTTCAATGCCCAGGGAAACGCCCCTCTCGGAGGGCGGACCCCACGGTGTAGTGGAGTGGGTGGGGTTCCGTGCACACTTTTGCATGAATGTGTCCTGTGCACAGGTGTAACTACACACTAAAAGGTATTACACAAAAAAAAGTTTTAACACAGTTAATGCATGTAATGCAATGAAACTCATGCCCTTCAGGGGGGG
>JAQMYI010000008.1:3318605-3330578 GCA_030014275.1 Clariallabes melas
TGCTAACGACTCGTTTAGGCGAATGTGAGCCGACTCTTTTTTTTAAGAGACAAAAACTTCATTTATCGTGCACTGTCAGCGTCACAACTTTGCAGATAGTTTATGTTCACATACAGCTACATGACACACTGCATGAAAGATCATATTTGAAAACGCATAATAGGGGCACTTTAAAGGGAGACATGGAGCTTAGCCCTGGGTGTGGAAGTCTGGAGAGAGTGTGCAGATGTTAACACGGAGAGTGGCATGTGAGCAGGGCGATGCCATGCGCCCCAGAGACCTTAAAAGAGCAAAGGACAAAAGGAGGAGTGGGTGGGGCCGGTTGGCCACGACTGTAAAACTTAGCTGTTGTCTATGACTAGGCAGTCTAGACAGTGGGAACAAACCAGAGTACCAGAAGGAAACCCACCATACAAACTCCACGTACACAGACCCAACTGTAGAACTCGAACTGCCGACTCTGGAGGAGCGAATTCTCAGTGCTAACCACTACCCTGCGCCACAATGCCACCACAGACACTGTAGTTGGGAAAACCGCCATGTCCTCATATAAGGACATTCACATCTCAAGAGGTCAATAAAAAAGTGGTATTATCTTTTTTTTAAATCAGTTTGGCCCTGTGGAATCCTGATGGATTAGTCCACTGATATGTTCCACGGTTTTGCACATGGAATGACTCGCAGCTTTAAATAGGCTTGAAGGTTATTTTTAAAGTTTATTTTAAGGTTATTTTACCATTTATTTTGCCAAGGAAAGAATTTGCCGAGCTGATGGAGAAGTACGGCTCTAACGGCAGTACTGGTTCCACGAGGAACTCCCCCATTCAGCACAGTAAGTCTCATGTGTCTCTCTACAGATTTGTCTAGCAAAATTTCAAAATTCCCCCAAAACCAGTTGGGAAAGTACAAACCCTATACAGTAGTATTTGATGTAATATTGAGTTTGGATTCGTGTGCTGTCCAGGCAGATATTTGGACAGCACATCATCAGGGTCCTCGTCCAGATCCCAGAGTCCTCTGATGCTCAGTCCAGCCGGATCTCAGAGTGTGTATAATAACACAGGGCAACTACTACGCTCGATCAGGTATATCTCTTTCCCACTTTCTCTCACACGCATGCATACACACACACACACACACACACACACACACACACACAAATGGCAAGCATAACAACGTATTGCACAAGATACAGGCAGTGTGTGTGTGTGTGTGTGTGCAGTCACCCAGGTGAAGGTGTGATCCAGTTGATCTCAGTGGTTCGATCCGGCACTCTGGGTCTCTCAATCTGCGGAGGCTCTAACAGACCAGACGGCCCGGCCGTGTTCATACAGGAAGTGATGTCAGGAGGAGACTGCCATCGTGTAACACTCGCTCAATCACTTTACAAATATTATATTAAAAGAAGTGTGTTATGAAATAAAATATGAAGGCTGAAACATTGTGGGTAACATATAGTAGAAGTAGAGGTCTGAGGTGTGTGAAGCATTTTATTATCTCCTGAAAGTTCATGCCATCTTATGAATATAATGGATTAAGTTTTACTAACTTTACTTCTACTTTTCTTTGCATGCAGGATGGACGTCTCCGAGCAGGAGATCAGCTCATCGCTGTAAACAAGGAGTCGCTGATCGGAGTCACGCACGAGGAGGCCAAGAGTGCCATCAACAGAGTGAAACTCAGGTCAATACCCACCATCATGACTAACCATCATGAGTTGTGTGTCATGTCATGTCATGTCTTCTCTACAGTTTCCGGTGCATTCGAGGACACAGTACTAGACGTTTATAATTGATCTGTATGTATGTTGTTCTCTGCTGTGTTCCCCTGAAGCCGTGAGCCGATGGTGGAAATCGCGTTCATTCCAGGAAAAGGTCATCTTCCCTCCAGCACCTCGTTAAACAGCGGAGTTCAGCGAGCCGGCGGGAACGGCTACACCAGGTTAAAGGTGCACGTCACGTCTCCAGAGGTGAGCACAGGTTCAAACAGCACTAGTTTTTTTTTTTCTCTGAATAAAAAAAATTAAATAAGAACAACAACATGGCGTTCTCACAGGTTCGATCAGAAGACACAGCACCGTCCCCTTCTCCTGACATCAGTCCCGCAGACATTCACGTCTCAGGTATTATTTAAATGACATTATATTACAATACATTAATACAATACATTACAATTACAATACATTAATACAGTATTGTATACACTTTTATTTCTATCATCAATTTTCTCTCATGTTCTCACTCCTCTCTCTCTACTTTCTCTCTTTTTTTTGCTCTGTGTTTCCAAACACTTGATGTTCTGACACTGTGGTGTGTTTTGACTCCTCGCCAGCTTTGACCACACAGAGCAACGGTGCCGCATCCAAGCCGAAAGTCTCGCTGGACCCTCACATACGCCTGAGATCAGAGAAACTCGACCTGGTGAGCCTGCACAGCCGAATCTGACTGTAGGAATATGATCATTAATGCTAACATGCCCCCTGTTTATTGATCCGTCCTCAGGCTCTGTCTTACCTTGGCTTGGACGTTACAGAGGAGAAAAGGAGGAAGATCAGAGAGAGTTTGTTTGCAGATTCACAAGGGACGGTGTCTTACGGAGGTGAAGATTCCCCCATGCATACTGTAAATGTTGATTTTAAATCCGGCTGATTTTTCTGTGCCTGTGACTTGCTTTTCATCGTTAATCAGAGTTTGCAGAGGCCACACGTACTGTTTACCAAGATAAGCTGGAGGAGGCGGGGCTTGCACAGGGATCATTCATGTTCTCCTATCACGAGGCGGCGAGTTTGATGGACACGTCTGCCTTCCACTCACCTGTAAGACCATAACGTTGATTTTTTTTTTAGTAGTAGTAGAATTTTTTATTCCCAGCTACATACCGCATTTCTACATTTCTGATGTGATTAATAAAGTTCCCACAGATTAAATACCTGTTTTTATCCCTTGCAGACGTGTGACTCAGAGTGCAGCTACAGCAGTGAGGAGATGGAGCAGTTTCAGTCCGAGATGAAGCAAACGCAAACACAGATGAACCAACTACAGGTTGAATATACCGTATTCACCAATCCATTGATTCATCCATCATCATATTCATTTATCCATGCATCATTCCATCCGTCCTTCTATCCTTCAGGCTGTCCATCTGTCTATTTATTCAAGCCATCCATCAATATCCATCTGTTAATCATTCATCCATCCATCCCTCCATCCATGTCAGTTCCCCCATCTAGAAATTTAATCCATTCAACCATTGATTTATCCACCCATAAATCATCCACCCATCTATCTTTCTATCTATTGACCTATCCATTCATCCATCAGTCCATACTTGTGCATCCATTGATGTCAATTTATCCATTGAACCATCTATCCAATCTTCCATCCATCAGTCCATCCATTTACCTGCCCATCCATCCATCCATCCATCCACCAGTATGTTCATCCATCTGTTCATTTCTTCCATTAATCCATCCATATCTGTCTGTCTGTTCCTCTTTCTGTTTACTTATCATCCACTTCTTTATCTATCTATCTATTTATTCGACTCTCTATTTGGCCATTAGACTATACATCTATCTACCTGTTTGTTATTCATACTTCCATCCATCCATCATCATCCATTCATCTATCCATACATCCTGGCGCTGTTTACAAGAATAATTTTGGAACTCTATCTTTCCATCTATTCGTCCATCAATCTAGCTTTATATTGACCTATTCATCCATCCATCCATCCATCCATCCATCCATCCATCCATCTGTTTACTTGTGCATCCACTGATGTCAATCCATCCATTGAACCATCTATCCAATCTTCTTTTCATCAGTCCCTCCATTTACTTGTCCATCCATCCATCCAACCATCCATGCATCCATCCTTCCATCCAGTCTGTTCATCCATCTGTTCATTTCCATTAATTTATTACCTTTTATACAGCTTTGTCATTTTTATAATTGTGATTTATAGTTACCTACATCCACATCTGTCTGTCTATCTGTCTGTCCCTCATTGTGTTCTTATCTACTTAACATCCAGTTCTTTATCTTGATACAGATATATATCATTGATATATATCAATTTATTAATTTATCTATCCATCCATCCTGGCACTGGTAATGAGAATAATTTTGCTTTTCAGGGTTTACTGGAGGACACAGAGGACAGTAAAACATCTCTAGAGGAGGAACTTACAAAAACAACGGAGGTACACATAAATGTTGTGATGTCTTCCTGTTGGATGATGTTGGTCCTCCTGCCAGGTTTTCATCCAGATATACAGTATGCGAAGATCCATGTATTGTATTACTGTGTGTATGTACAGTATGTTTGTGTGTTTCAGAAATCCAAAGCTGCAGTGAAGGAGATTGAGACATTGAAGAGCAGCTTTCAGGAAGCTGAGGCTGTTCAGATGCAGACTAACAGTGCTGAACAGGACTATGAGGAGGTCATAAGGCTCCTGGAGGCTGAAATCAAAGATCTGAAGGATCAACTTGCTGCAAAGAAACACACGAGTCTGCAGGAGACAAATGTAAGTACAACCGCCAAAGCCATGGTTAAAATATCCAACTGTTTAAGCAAACTCCAAAGACAGAAGTAAATGCCTTCATCAATTCATTAGTTCTTCTCTCCAGCTGTCTAACCTTCAGTCCACCCATTTATACCTTCATTATCATTCAGTCATTCATTCATCCATTCAGTTCCTCACTCTCCATCCATCCATCCCTTCATCTACCTATTCATGGTCTTTGCACATCCTACTTTATTACATTGTCTTTTACATTTCACAGATACAGTCGATACAGTAGGTAAATAGATAAATTATCATCTCTTATTATCTAAAAAAGAAATTATATGAATTACATTTCCTAGAGTTACTTAATATTAAGTCTGAAGCGGGTTATTAATGAGACTTATTTATTTTTATTTCAGGAAGACATGGTGGAGCTGAACAAGAGGCTTTCCATGATCAACAGTCAACTAAGAAAGTCTGAACTCACCAGGAAACATCTGGAAATCTCGAACAAAAAGCTGCTCGGCTTTGCTCATGTAAACACAACATAATGACAACCAGACAATAACATTTAACAATTACTAATGTGTAATAAGTTGTGCATTTCTGATGTCCTGCAGAAAAAAACAGCTGATTATTCAAATCATGTGGAGTTTGCAATGTTGAAATAATTTTCTAGACCAGTAAACATATACTTCTGATTATTGTTTTAGCAGACTGAACATTTAGCCAAAATAGTTAATTAGCTCTACTTTTTCCCCCTAAATGGGCAACTTGTGATCCATATTTATGTAGGGGATTGTCTGAAAAGACCAGAGGGAATAATTTTTCAAGATATTAATTTAAATTTTGTTATCATTAATATTTGGTTCTGTAATGCATTTTAATACATTTATTAAAAATTCTTTTTTTTAAACAGAATGTTCATAAAGTCCTTACCAGTGGCACTTTGTTTGCGATGGAGAGCAGGTGAGTGACAAAAAAATTGTTAAAGTTGAAAACCTGTAAACCTTGTGGTGATCTCAAGCCCCGCCCCTTGCACCAGGTCGTCCCCGGCAACAACAGACAGTCCCGAAATCTCCGACTCCACGCACCAGCTCATCGCTGAGGCCAGAGAGCTCATGGAGAGGGTGTGCTCACTTTGTGCAGATGATCACAGTGAGCGACACACACACTACAGGCACTACTGTCAGAGATGCGGCTATTTATTCATTAATTCATTTATTTATTTAAACTACTTTCTAACCATGAATCCATAAATCATGTGATATGGCTGTGATATGGTTTAAAAAATAGTAATAGAGTCATTTTAATAAGAACATTGTCTGTATTTTTTTTTATCTGTGCAGCGCTACCACAGATCAGCGAGGGATCTATCACTGGACCAAGGTTCGAGTGTGTAGTCGAGTAAGTTCAAAGTATATTCATGTTTTTATCAACGTTTTACATTTCCTGTATGAAAAACCTGCACCCTAAACATAAACTCTAACACTGTTCAGATTGAAACAAACGTTTAGGAAGTGAATGCTAACTGCTTACCTAGCGAGCAAACAACACTTGCTAGTTAACTGTTTTATTACACTGCAAGTGAGACCACTTGGAATGTGGCTAAAAAAACATTGTCAGGTTGTAGAAAGAGCCATACACTCAGCCAAACAAGGAGAAAAAATAGGTTAATTTTGCCTCATGTCACTGTTAGACATTCTGCTAGCGTGCAGAAGAATAATCTGCTAACATGCAGAACTGTCTGTCCACATATGCGCACTGAGTGAGGCTTTGAAAACCGCCGTGACAAGCTTATTTCTGCAATGCATCAAATGTGTGCAAATAGGATTGGATTTAGGATTTCTCATTCCTCACTAATCAGAAATTAGAGATTATATTTCTAAATTTGGATATTTATATGGAAATCCTTTTCGAGGATATTTTTGACTATAAGAAACTTTGCTAAGCATGCAGATTTGTATGGAAACGAAGAAAGGTATACATTCTATAGATTGATTGATTAATTGATTGAGAATTCGAATGACTGTGCTATTCTTTAGGGCAGTGCTTCTAAACCCTGGTCTGCTAGGAACAGTGATGGGAACCTGTGCTTTAGTGACTAAACAAAGTTTTTAACATGTACCACTGATTTTGTTTTTCTCTCACAGAGTGAATCATCAGCCTCAGTCGTCTTTTACTGGAGTTTACGATAAAGAGATTCGACATCTCTAAAAGAGCTCAAAAAGATGAACAGAGACGTTGTGTCCAAAACACATCAGTGAGAGAGTGGGAGAAAAAACAATCTACTTATTATAATACGAGGGACGTTCAAGCACAACCGGTACTTAATGTGAAATTTCTGGTGAATGAAGGCTTAAAACCGAGTAACCTTTGTGGAAGACTTTAATCACAGTACGGTTATGAGACGTAAAATGTTGAATGGTGGAAATGTTTTCAATGTTTTCAAAAGCCATATGTCTGTACACTTGTGAGTTTCAGACGTGAATCAGATAGGCACACCTGAATAAGTTCATTAGTGTAGCAGGGGATTATATAGAGAAATAAAGGGAGTTTTTTTACTCTCATGACAGTATACAATCAAAAGTCCAGGTTTGACTTGAACGTCCCTCGTACTTGTGTAAAGTGTGTTACATTTCTTCAGTCCTTCAAGGGTCTTATTACCCTAATACATGATTCATCAGTGTATTTGTTCTGATATGTTAGAAGAGATGTTACGCTCTGACCTGTACTGTAAGCAGGAGCATTGGGAAGAATGTAAGTGTCTTCACTGTTACTCATTTTAATGTAAATATCAGTGTCACATGTGTCACACACTGTCTCGCACACAATGTATTAAACAACATGCACAGTGTACTATGAGTACAGTAATACAATACATACACTTATAGAGCAGGAACAACACTATCGGAACACAACTACTACCATGATTTGTTAGAACAAGTTCTTATTACACTTTACATTAAGTTTCCCTTAGCGATCATTATTCGCTGTGCTATAAACGTTAACAATAGTGATAAGTATTACTTAGTTTTTTTGAAACGTTAATGAAATAAACCATTAGTTGATGATAATAAGAGTTTCTTGGAGGTTGTCTATGTGGAAGAGGGTGGATAGCACTTTCTATGGAACGTGTTACGCTGTCACATGATGAACCATAAGCAGCAGTTAAAAAAACTTTGGAGTTTGCTAACGTTTCTGAGGTGTCATGATGCTGTACTGTGGCCTCGCACCTCCAGGGTCCAGGGATCGATTCCTGCCTCAGGTCTGTGTGGAATTTACATGTTCTCACCCTAACCCTTTCCCGAGTGTACCCTGCCTTGTGCCCTAAGATTCCACGGATCCCTGCAACCTTGTACACAGGATAAGTGATATACAACAGGAATGAACGCAAAAATAATGTTTCTGATGGTGTGTTAATGCTGAAGTTTCTAGTTTGTTTATATTAGCTAATGTCATGAATAATGTCCACTACAAGAACATTAATGCAAAGTGTTGCCTAAATTTGTTTTCTAATTAGTCTGACATTCGATCAAATCTATAGCTACACAACATGCATGGAACATGTGTTTCTAATTTAACACATTTAAATACTTGATACTGTGTAACAGTCATTGTGTGCAATGTACAGTGTGTGATTGTGTTGAAAAATTATTATTTCCGATTACACTTGCTTTAAAAATGCTGTGTAATCATGCAATGTATCTACAGCATACTGTATATGTGGCCCAAATGTATTTTTGCTGTTTTTTTTTTTTTTTTAAAGGAAGTATAAGACTGTGAGACATGTGACTGTGTGTGCGTACTGAATACAGTATGTTTCCTGAACGAGACAGGGGGATTGAGCGAATCCTAAATCCTGAGGATTTATTGTATCACAAATGCCTGCTACTGAACTGACAGCGGACATGAAACAGAGAGCTGGAAGAAATGCAAAGTCTGCTTTTCATCTGTAAATTTCCTGTGGGAGAAAACTGACTTTATGCAACAGTAGAGCTTCTTACTTCTTACAGTCAGGTTCAGAAGTCAAAGTGTGTCTGTGATCAAGTTTTGTTTCAGAAGGAATAAATCAGTAATATACTGTACATTAGTCACATGACATTTCTTTCGTATTCAAAGTTAGAGTTAAAAGGTCAAAATCCAAATATGGCATATTTTTATTTTATAGTTGGCAAGACATTCTGAGCATTGAATAAAATTTGTTTTATTTGTCTCTTACACAACCATACACAGTATGATAAGCAATTATGTGCTTATTCGACTGTCTGTGACCTAAAATGGAAAAATAAGATACAACAAAAAGATTTCAGTACAATTAAAGGAAAATTGTACTAGAATAATGCAATTAACTAAAGACAGAATTCCCAACAAAAAATAAACAAAAAATGTAAAACCTTTTTAGAAAGGTTACATTAAGGTTACATTAACGTTACACCTGAATTCGGGATCAATAAAGTATCTATCATCTATGCTAATGATGCTTATTCAGACTCAGAACGTGTATTAATCAAACTAGCAAACCTAGCTAATGTTAACAAGCAAAATTATAATATTTATGGTATATTTCTTGTTTTATTTCAGGGGAAATTCAAAATTGTTTTTGGAACATTTTACCTTTTAAACGTAAAACACTGCCCTTTCAGAAGAGTCAAATTATTGGAGCTCATTAAACAAACATTTAAATAAATGGAATTGGGTTAAGAACTGTCCAATACATTATTTAAATCTGGAAGCATAGTACCCACTGTACAAGCCTCTGGAAGCAGTGTTATGATCTGGGGTTGCTTCGGATGTTCAGGTCTAGGCTCAGCAACGTTACATGACAATAAAATGAAGTCAGCTGATGATCTGAATGTACTGAATAAGCAGGTTATCTCATCTATGGAGTTGTTTTTCCCCTGATGGTATGGGTATATTTCAGGACTTAAATTGTGAAAGGGAGCATGAGAATCATTTCCACACATGAACTGGCCACTACAGTGTGTGCTGTAATCAAAGGTCAATTATGTCGAACAAAATAGTGTCAGGCAGTGTACAGTACACTATGGGTGTCGGATACGTGAACAAGAGATTTAGACCTCACGCTTTAACAGTCTCATTGTTAAGGAATGCATTTTTACAGCAACAAAGAAACAAGTGTTTAAGGGGGAAAATGTGATGTAACTTCAGGACTTTAGCACGAAGTTCTACCTCGCAGTAGGAAACACTATCACCTCAGTTTTTTTATTTAACACTTTAGCACTAAGTTCTACCTCGCAGTAGGAAACACTATCACCTCAGTTTTTTTATTTAACAACATGCAGGTACATTTTAAAATCTGATTTAATGCAAAAAAGAAAAAAACAACAAAAAAAAGTGAGAATATGGTGTAATTCCAGCAATTTTAATGCCACCTTAGTAAACACCTTTACAGTTTCCTGTATTCCTATAAATATCTGAAGAAGAAAAAAAAATCTGACAAATTAATGGGTTTAATTACACAAAAGTCCACACAATGTATTTTTTTTTATTTACAAACATGTTTGCTCTAGCATTTAGCTCAATCTTTACTTAACAAACTAAAGAAATGAAGCACGTAGGATTATAACATGGTCAAAAAAAATCTCTCTCAATAATGCTAGTTAAATATGAACAGTTACGCAGGAAAACTTTCTTCTTACAGTATATGATCCTTCCATATTGGCTGACTGGCCTTAGCTATGGGGGTTATTAGAATTCATAAATATAACTTAAAATCCTGCCTGTCAGATTATTTAATAATTAGCTCATATTACTTCAAGATCACAAACATTGAATATGACAAACAGTCAACAGAAAGCTGTCAAGTTAGCTAATGGGAGTTAGCAGAGCAACAAGAGGACTGACTATACAGTTGTTTAACTATGGGGTTGCTAACATGTATAAACTTAGCATTCCTGTCAGTTTAGCCTCCATTAGCTATCTGGCTATAGTATTCTTAAATATTAAGAATATTTATGATTGTGAATGTCTTCTCATAAGTACTTTTGGGTTAGCTTGAGAGAACTAGCTAAACATTTGAGCATCAGATTAGCTCCTGTTAACAAGCTAGCTATCATTAGCTGTTAAGGTCAGGGATGATGAATGTAGCAAACAGTAAATGTTAATAAAAAAAAAAAATCCCCTCAGGAAGGCAGTCAGGTTAGCTATAGGTAGCCAGCTGGCTACTGAAGAGTATGGACATTTAAATGCATTTGGAAAAACTCATGTGACATTTGCGCTCTTTTCTTTAAATATAAATGTTATAACTTACATTACTTTATTCTTCCGTCATCCAAACAAACGTAGCTTACCATTATCATTCATATGCATTTAAGGCAAACGTACTTGGATACACGTACAGTATGTATCAAAACGTATCCTATGAATGATCAAAACAATGCATTGACATTACGTGTTTGTGTTAAAGCAGTGAATGTACATACTGTAGGTCTATAATGCTTATTTTAAAAATGGGCCTGAGAAATCAGTTTGTTTGTAATGTTTTGTGACAGTCGGCATCCATTTATACTTGTTTTTACAGAATTTTTAGCGTTAACCTTTTTCAGTAAGCAACTTCACAGAAATCTTAGCCTACTTAGAATTTTAACGACATATTAATTGCATATTGATAGCTCTAAGATTTTAGATAAGCACTTGAAGTAAAAAAAAAAAAAAAGACAGATTTCATGCACAGATTTCATGTACCATAACATCCGCATGAGATTTCGGAGTGTGACTGTGGGAATTTCTGCTCATTTAGTGAGGTCAGGCACTGATGTTGATCGAGGCGGTCTGCCATGCGGTCTGCATTTCGGCTCACCTCATTGGTGTTCTGTAAGGTTGAGGTCAGGGCTCTGTTCAGGACACTCAAGTTGTTCCACTCCAACAATGTGGTTATGGTGCTCTCTTTGGTTTGGATGTCTTATTGTCATTTAATGCAAATTGTCGCTTTATACAACTGTGTGCTTCCAGCTTTGTGCTGACATGTGGGCGTGGCAGTCAGGTGTCCACATACTATATGTATCTAGAGCAATATGGTGCAATATGGAGCAATTTATGCATACACTATTTCACTAAATGTCCATAGCTGTTAATATACAAAATCTAAAATATTCAAACTTGAAAGTGTATAAATATCAGAATGTTCTCTAATGTAAAATAATTTGTTTAGTTGCTTAGGCTTCAGTCGCATCAGAAATCCCCTGATCTTCGGTCAAGAAGAGAAAAACCCGTCTTATGTCGCTCGTCTCCAAACCGACTCTCCTTCACGTCCTTCCTCTTTGCCACGCTAATTAGGCCTTCTGCATACCTTAATTACGCCAAGTTCTATGCTAATGCAGTATTCCTGTGCGATTTGCTTGCCAAGTCTTGTAGACACTGGGCCTGATTTGCATTTCACAAAAGGGTTATTTTTATTCTTGGTTAAAGAAGGGGGGGGGGGGGGGGGGGTTGGGTTAGAC
>JAQMYI010000008.1:3516015-3527247 GCA_030014275.1 Clariallabes melas
ATATATAGATAGATAGATAGATAGATAGATAGATAGATAGATAGATAGATAGATAGATAGATAGATAGATAGATGTTTTCCCTGGTTCCCTTCCACATCATGCTGCTGTACTGCCCCCTTCTGGTTACCTGCTGAACCACCAGTATACTGTTGGGCTGATAATACAGTGTCCCAAAATCTCCAAACATGGGGGTAATTAGCACTTTTTAAAAATATAACATATTACAAAATATTCTTTACATGATTGCCTTTTTTGTGAGATGTCTCTCGCATCACTAAAGAGAATTTGTGTTAATACATCCGGTGTTAGTATTTAAACGTTTAAGTATTTTATTTTTCATTCAAGCATAAAAAAAGTATTTAACTGAAGGTGTGAACCAGTGAGTAACAGGTGCAGATGATGACAGATGATCAGACCGGTGATTAGTATACTGGTGATTCTGAATACTGAGTGGGTGGAACAGACGAGAGGGGAAATGAGGTTGATGCTGAGGTTATATATACCTCATTTATTTAATTAAATGTAATTTAATTTGATTAAGGGAAAGGGGCTCAAGACTTTTGCCAACACACATCCTCCCCCAACTGGCGGAACTAACTAACCATGACTGGCAGAGCTGGTAAGTATAATCAGCAGGGATGAAAAGATTTTTAAATCCTTAACGATACTATGTAGCATGGAGGTGGTGACCGGTCCTGTAAATTTATATTCTTTATATATTTTTTATATAGTTTCTTTTTTTATATTTCCACGTATTTCGCTTTAAAGTATCAGCTCAGTTAACCTCTGGGTTCTGGGGTTGAAACCCAAATAGTTAGCTTTCTGGGTCGGCTTAAGCGTGAATAAAACATACATATACATATAGTTAAACATCCCAGTGGTGTTACCATGCATTATCATCACTGTTGGAGCGCCTCTCCAATCAGTGTGTCCAATCGCGTCCAATCAGAGTGCTCAGTCGGAATTAACTGTTGTAAAATAATAATACACTTTATTGGGAAGAAATAAAACACCTGTACGCCTAATCGTTTATGCAGTGACCCTAATCAGCCAATCATGCGGCAGCAGGTTCAGGTAATGCTCACACATCAGCCATCGCAATGGGACATATCTTGATTTCAACTCTGGCAGACAGGCTGATCTGAGTATTTCTTTATCTGCTGGAGAACATCCAGTAAGCTGTGTAGGGAAATGCTTTGCTGCTAAGAAAGGTCAAATGATGAAAGAACAGGCAGACAGGTTCACTCAGACACAAAGCCTACAGTAATCTAGCTAACCGCTATGTACAACTGTGTGGGCAGAAAAGCATGAAATCAACTGGAGGAGGAGGGGCTACAATTGCAGAACAGCATGTTGGGTTCCACCCTCGTCATCCCAGACCTGAACACTGAGGCTGAACTGGTGACAGGCTCACCACACTGGCCAAACAAAACACTGGCCAGTCTGATGGGGCTGTATTTCTGCTGGTGATGGTGTCAGAATTTGCCATCAAAACAGCATGAGGTCTAATATTTTCTTGGTGCATTTTGGGCTCTTTACTAAAGAAAGAAAAAGGGAGGTCTTACATAACCCAGTATTGGTGTACCGTGAAACCTCTGATTGCGAGTGTTCCGCAAGACGGGCAAAAATTTAAAATAAATTTTGACTTGCAAAACGAACAAGTCTTGGTTTACGGGTACCAAGTATCACGTATCACGCATGCGCTTCTTGTTTTGATGGCAATCGTCACGTGATCACAACCGAGCCAATGGTTTTTCTCTCTCTTGCGCTGCGGAATTGTGGGTAATCGTCTCCTTGCTGGGTCTTAGTGCGCGTCTCTTACTGGTATAATCAACATCCGTGCACGCGTGTACTGTTTACTGTAACACTGTGACCACGTGTGTGTGCGTAAAACATATTTTATTTTGTGTTTGTATGCGTGTGTGTACAGTACAGCGCGCGTGTACTGTTTCTTATAACACACATGTGTGTGCGCGTGTAAAGCTTAAGAAAGTCTCATTAGAGAGGTTAAAGATCCATTTTCTCTCTCTCTGTGTCAGCCTGCACTTTGTGTGTGTGTCCGCGCGTCATTGGACAGCGTACCCCTTCCCCCCTCCTCTTGCACACACACACACAGACACTGTCGCGATTCAATTCAAAAGTGAAGATAGGGAAGTGTTTCCATTAGTGTGTGTGTGTGTGTGTGTGTGTGTGAAACTCAAATAAGAGAGGAGGAAGTGTTACTCTGTAAGATGAGAAGAGGGAGAGGGGAGGGGCTCATTCCTCCTCTCCTCTTACTTTAGCTTCACACACATACATAAACAAACACACACACACACACAGCACCTGCGCTCACAAACGCACACACATAGACAGTGTGTGCGCGCACAAACAGAAACACTTATTTGTCGGGATTTATTTGTACTTTTTTTTAAATGGGAAAGTGCAGGTTAATTTGTTTTATTTTTACTTTATATTTTGTATTAATTATTTTTATGTATTTATTTTTTGGGCTACGGAATGAATAATTTGAGTTTCCACTATTTATTATGGGAAAATTCGCTTTGATTTACGAATGCTTTGATATATTAATCCGCTTCCGGAACAAATTATGCTCGCAATCCAAGGTTCCACTGTAGTTTGTATTCCAAATAAAGTACTCGGTAAGCAAATACAGTACAGGTAGTCCCAGACTTATGAACTAGTTCCGTTCCAGGAGGACGTTCATAAGTCCGATTTGTTCTTAAGTCCGAAAAAGTGAGTCTTATACACCTTTGACACGAATATACAATGCAAAACATACAAATACACTTAAATAAATGTTTGTATCTGGTGCACTGTGGCGTCTATTTCATTTTGTAAAATACACGTGAGCTACTTCCATGATTGAACCTGAAATAGAACCGCGGTCCATTCGTATCTGCGGAAATTTGTAACTGAAATGTTCGTATGTCGTGGACTAGTTGTATACACCACACCGCTACACTACCGCTACTGCTGGTTACCTTTTGAAGCGCCTGTAATCCGTGTGAGTCGTGCTGAGTGCCGGCTCTTTGGGCAGCAGAACTGAAGAATGATGGAGCCGTCCATGAAGATCCTGATTAAAATAAAACATGAGCGGCATCAGTCTCTCTTTCGGCTCCATTAGCAAAAACGTGTGTGCGTGTGTGCTGGGAGCGCTATAATCCTAAGGCCAAGAAAAGCTTTGCATAAGCAGACACTGCATGAATCATCATTATTTAGTTATTTAGCTTTAATGCCTTCACTTCCCTTCTTCAGCATGCTCTTGTAGTCTTTAATCTCCCTCCACTCTCTCCTCATAACCTCTTCCTCCAACTTCTGCCGTGTCAGTTAATTAAGAGGCTCTTAACGTGCACTCCTTAAAAAAAATTTCTCTTCTTTCTTAATCATGAAGTATTTCAGTGCTCCTATTTACACTTTTTTTTTCATCTGTTGTGTTCTGAGATCTTCCATAGATCTTTAAGGAACAATCACAAATACGTTCACTAACAAAGATTTTAATACAGAGGTAAGGTTGTGAAAAAGACCCAATGAAAAATTCAGAAATTTCAACGGTGACGTCTCGCTTACCCTGTAGTGAGTCTGCAGAGGCTGGTACGGCGCAGAGCGTCCACTGTACTGATCCTGCATCTCAGAGACAGGCGGCGCAGAGACGTATCTGAGTGATCGGCTGGCTCGCAGCTGCAGGAAAAAAAAAACATATGAACACACACACACACACACGTACAAAGCTCACCTCTAATACACTTCACTTTACTATGAATGCATTATTATTATAAAAGATGTTCAAGTCAAACCGGGTCTTTTGATTGTGCCGAATAACAGAACACAGTTATGAGAGTCCCTTTATTTCTCTATATAATCCCCTGCTACACTAATGCCCTTATCCCAGTGCTTCACAAGTGCTTGGATACCAGCAAAGAACCGTGATTGACGGACTGCCTGTCTGACTCATGTCTGAAACCCCGGAGTCTGGCCTCCCTGAACCCCTTTAATGGCCCAAACATGTGGAAATGTCTTGGAGTGAGGACAGGACTGTACGGGGATGTGGTAACTCTTTCCTACGCAAGTTGGCGACAAGTTATCTATCGATTTTCAAGGATCAGGTGTTCCACTTGAACGTTCACGGGAACGACGACCGTATTTTAAAAATTTGCGTCTTTAAGAGTCTCATCGCCGTATTGTGCTTGTGAAGTCTTCTGTAAATGTCCATCGCTTTTACACCTTCATTCGTGAGAAGTTTCATCACAAAGTCCCTGTTTGACTTGTATTATAATAATAATTATCATGATTGTTACCGTATGAGCCAGGTCATTCAGGAAATGCGTGTGCCAGTGTGGAGACGCTTTCGAGTAGACTTCATTTCCCAACACACCGTCCACGGGTTTGGGGTCGTGCTGTGTGTGGGAAGTGATGCTGTAATGCACAGGTCCGGGCTCCTGTCTGTACAGGGAAGGGGGGAGCGGTGCATTCTGAATGGGATGGCAAGAAACAGGTGGGTTGTTACGATCAAATCTAAGGATCACCATCCTTCAAGATTACTTCAAGAAACACCATCCTTCAAGATTTCAAGAGACTTTATTTGCCATTTGCACCGACAATATACAGTGGGGCAAAAAAGTATTTAGTCAGCCACCAATTATGCATGTTCTCCCACTTAAAAAGATGAGAGAGGCCTGTAATTTTCATCATAGGTATACCTCATACCTCACTATGACAAAATAAGAAAAAAAAATCCAGAAAATCACATTGTAGGATTTCCTGACGATGCTGCGGTTTGCTTTGGGAGTAATAAGAATGGACAGGATTAGGAATGAGTATATTAGAGGGACAGTACAGGTTTTGGGACAAGGTTAGAGAGGACCAGATTAAGATGGTTTGGACGTGTGCAGAAGTGGAGTGAGGGGTATATCAGGAGGGGAATGTTAGAGATGTTAGAGACGCCAGGCAGGAGGAGGAGGAGAAGAGAAAGATGTGAAAGACAGAGTTAGATGGAGACAGATGGTCTGCTGTGGAGACCCCTAACGGGAGCAGCCGAAAGAAGAGGAAGACGACTGCGGTATGTTTAAAACATGAGCCCCAGATATTTAATTACTGCACTTCCAATTAACAGAACTGCACTTTACCATGAGGGTTAATTGTATGACATTCGATGTCAGTTTTTATATTGCACTTTGTTCTTATTAATAATAACAGTTATGTGTTGGTAAAGTGGGTAGTGTGTGTAAACAGAACATACAGCTGTGTAAGTGTGTGTGTGTGTGTAAACAGACAGAACATACAGCTGTGTAAGTGTGTGTGTATGTGTGTGTGTGTAAACAGACAGAACATACAGCTGTGTAAGTGTGTGTGTGTGGGTGTGTGTGAACAGACAGACCATACAGCTGTGTGTGTCTAAACGCTGAGGATGAATATAAACATGACCAAGACCGCTGCTCGTGCTGACACAACTGCGCATGTCCATGGCGCTCTGAAAAAAATAAATAAATAAACAGCGTTATTAGACAATTAACTATTTTATCACGATAAATATAATATAATATAATATAATATAATATAATATAATATAATATAATATAATATAATATAATATAATCATGTTATCGAGAAAAGTACACATTACACAATCCTAAACTTACACAAACTCTTTGCTTCGCTCCTCACCGCAGCCTTCTAGAAGAGTCGTGTTACTATGGCAACGCAGCGCGCGGCCGCCCTCCAAACGGCTCCTATTACAATATATAGTGCACTAGAAAGAGTGCACATTTATTATGACGTAGTATTTAATGTAGGGAACCTAAACAGGGAGTACAAATCGGGTCGTAAACCAGCAGCAAGTCTATCAATGAAGAACCTATGCTGAGCAAACTTACGTCTAGAATGCTAATCATTTGAATAATGACGTAAGGCCCACAGTTTGCGTATGACGTCACAAAACGTGTGCACTTTGTTGTGCGCCATTTTGATTTGATTCCAAACGCTCTGTTTACAGCCGTGGCTGAGGGTTCAGATTATGACACAAATATGGATGTTTCACAAAGTCTGCTGATTCAGTGTTCTTTAGATATTTTTGTCAGATGCTACTATGGTTTACTGACAAGCATTTCATAAGTGACAAAGGATCTTATTGACAATTACATTAAGTTTATTCAAAAAGTCAATATTTGCAGTGTTAACCCTTGTTTTTTTTTGTGTCTTTTTTCAAGGGCTCTGCAAATAGCCCTCATTATAACATCCCCATAATCAATGCTTAGAGTTTGTGGACTTTTGTTCACCGCCATAACAGTGATGACCTGTGTATTCTGCCTCCTGTATATAAGACCCAGCCTTAACCTGTTCCTCAGTGTGATCTACACCGTCTACTTCTATTGTGCATCAGTGAGCCGTGGTCACCCATGACCCTGTCGCTAGTTCACCGGTTTTCCTTCATTGGATCACTTTTTGTATGTCCCGACCACTGCAGAACAGGAACATCCCACACAAGAGCTGCAGTTTTGGACCTGCAGTCGTCTAGCCATCACAATTTGGCCCTGACTTTCAAAAACACTCAAATCCTTGAATAAAAGGTTCACTTGCTGCGTAATATGTCCCAACCACTTCTAGTCACCATTGTAATGAGATATTGAACATGTAGCTCCTGTGAGATGGGACAGTTTGTGATGGCTAGACGACTGGATCAGAGCAATAATAAAACTGCAGCTCTTATGGGATTTTCCCAGGCTGTATCGGTCAGGACATAATAAGAGGGATCCAAGGAAGGAAAACCGGTGAACTGGTGACTGATACTGTATATTCAGAGTCAGCCAAAAAACAGTATATACACTTCAGGAAAAGAAAAACTTTTAATACAAAATTCACTGCTATACATTATATATTGATATATATGATAATCTAATAATATTATGATAGTATATTATTAATATTATACTATAATATACATCATACTATTATTCTTTTCCTGAAGTGTGTATAATTTTTTATACTCTGCATATACGGATCATATATTTTCATATATCATATATTTTATATATTTATAATCGTCTAATCTCCTGCAACGCCTCGCAAATATCCCCCGAATCCTTAAAAAGAGTCAATGATTGAGACCGTTCATTACATTGCTGATTTTATTATAGGAATGGATGAATAAATAAATTAAATAAGAGGTCAGGAAAATGTAAACAGGCAAAACTAGCAGCTCAAATCCACACAGAACAGCGGTATAATGCACAGGGTCTGACCAACTGTCAACATCGAGCCACTTGTAGTTCAAGCACTAAATTTATTTTCACCAAACACACACTCACATACACACACACACTACATACACACACATATACATATACATAAAGGACATCGAGTTCCTTCTTCAGAGGATTAAGACACACTCTTTGGGCATGTAGTGCCGAGGAAAAGCTGTGTGAGGTCAGGAAGAGCTTTTACCCCATAATGGTCATCTACGCCTGTAATGCAGCATAATGTCATGTACAGAGATGGGACGCACACTTACACACTCTTACACATAATCACACACAGTCTCACACGCACACACACACACACACACACACACAGCCCTTGGAGGAGCACGGCTGCAAGCTTCTGGTCTGTGACTTTTGCTCTCTGTTTCTCTTTAACATTACTAAACATACAAGTGTTATTTTTTTTTTCTTCCCCCACAAAATTTTAGAAACTGGTAACCGGGTTCTGTGATCATTCTCTCCCTACAGATGGATGGAGTAAAGAGTATATTTGAGGTCTAGTGTTTTAGGAATGTTCCACTAACATACATGTTAAATTCTAAAGCGAGTCTCATCTCTTCAGCAGTGCTCGTCGTCTTCCGTCTTCCCATTGGACGATTGAGGAATGGGCGTGGTCAGCAGGTTAAGGTTTAAGGTGGCTGGGATTGTTAACCCCGAGACTCTAAAGATCTGTCAATCAGGACAGATAGGAGGGGAAACAAAAGAAAGATTTGTGTGTGTTAAAGAAATCCACTACATGGAATCCACAACTGGAACGATTAGAAACATTTTCGGTGATTAAAATAAAGGATCTCACGAGTGGCTGGTGTGTTGCTGGCGTCTCCTGGCGCTGCGCAGCTTCTCGAACCGGGCCTCCATCTCCTCGAGGACCTTCGGGGTGTAGCGCACCACCAGCTTCACCGAACCCTGCGCCGCCTTCAGGAGCTCCACGGCCTTCTCGTGGTGCTCGCCCTCTACGCTCTACACACACACACACACACACACACACACACAGGGGAACGCGGTGAGAACGCTGGATGGAGAATGCATCTTCTTGTGCATTGGAACGCCTTTCTTACCACCCCGTTGACGGAAAGCAGCTGGTCGCCTCTTTTCAATCCGCCCTGTCGGTCGGCCACGCCCCCTGGAATCACTCTGGAGATGTAGATAGGCGAGTTCTGCTCCTTTCCTCCCATGATGTTGAAGCCCAGGCCTTCGTCCGTCTTTGGGAGCTCTACGACGCGTGGGTGGGCGTGGCCTTCGCTCGCCGCGAACGCCGCTACGGTCGCCTAGGAGCAAAAAACGGAGGGAGGAGGAGGGGCGAGAATGAGATGGAAAGCGAGACAGAAACGTGCTAGATGTGGAGGATGAGGAATAAACGAAGTGGCGGCTTACTTTAGCAGTGGCCTGAGCTCGCACCTCGGGTCCGCCCACGATATCCAGAGTGTCGTAGAGCTGTTCGTAGACCTGGCAGAGTGTGCAGAGAAGTTATTTTGAAAATACAAGCATGTGAATGGGAGTCTATGTGAGTATAAGTGCACAATCACATATAACCAGTGTTGCTGGAGTGAAAGGAGTGAAGCAGAGTCTGCTGAGGAGAAGCGTGAGGTGCTGGACACCAGAGCGAGAGAGAGAGAATGAGGCGGGAGTGCACAGGAGAAATGACAGTCACTGTGTGCATGCGTAGGAGCTATTAAGAGTGGCTTCATATCTTCATATCAGTGATTTCATTCCTGTATTCAAAATAAATCTCTCCCACCCACCCACGCTCTGCTTACTATCCATCACGAGCTAAAGAGACGTCGCCGCCGCCGCAGCTGTGGAGAGGAAAATGACACGGCGCTTGCTGGAAGAGAAACAGGTTTTATTTACACTCGACTGAAGCACCTGCTAAAATCATCTGGTTTTAAATCCCGGTTCACCTTCTAACATGAAGTAGGATATATACTGTATAAACACACACATACCTTCCGGCGAAAAGAATCTGGATTTAAGTAAAGAAACAGTCTTTTAGTGATTCATATGGTTTAGCAAGTTATTTAAGCCTTACTGATACAAGTGAGGAGCTTCTCATTTCTTAAACAACCATGACAGAAGACATATCCTGTGGTCGTGGCAAAGATGTTCCTCTGTGTCAAACACTTGTTCTGCATCAAGCAAAGAAAACGACTAGGGGAGAAACAGCTGAAATCGGGTTAACGCATTATCAAAACATGGAAGGTTAGCAGTGAACGATTTCTTCGAGGACGAAATGCGATTGGAAAAACATCCCAAATGAGTGCGATAATAGATCACTTAAAGGCTTAGTGAAATCAAATCATTAAAAACAAACAACAACAACAACAAATAAAACAGTCAAACTCATGGCCAGGTTTAATAGTGAAAATAAAAGCATTTCCGCACACACAATGTAAAGAGACCTCAAGGGATCGGGACTAAACAGCTGTGTTTCAGGGAGCATGATACAGTATATCATTTTCTCACATGGATCTGCCACCACAGGGTCCAGAAATTAAAGCCCCATTTAGGATCTTTGGATTGTGCTGGAGAAGGATTTATACAGAGATCTGACTCTGCGTCCCAACTTCAGTACAAGATCTTATAAATGTTGTGACATTGCACTGTTCAAATCATGCCACTGTTCAAATCTCTATTCTCACGTCAGTGTACAGTGATTGCGACTCCTGCCCACCTCTCTGATTGCAGCACAGAATTTGCTCTGGAGCACCCTCTGCAGCGCCTGAAGCTTGGGGGGAGGAAGCTCGCCGCTCCTCTGCAGCCGGTCCAGCAACTCGATTACCCTGCATACATCTGTGCCGAGAAGAGGAAACAAGATACACACAACTATACATTACGGAAAGTCAGATATACATGACTTATGTATAGGGTATACAGTCGACCTCCTAAGAAGTCGCGGTTCAGAGGTCGCTGCCCCAGTCGTTCGCTGACTTTTTCTTAGACCCTAACTAATAATCGGTCGCGAAAACCCCCCAGAATTTCACGGAAACCGAAAATATTCTCCTCTGTAATACTGTATCAATTTTTTTAGGCTTTTTTTTAAGTGAATTATTACTGTATTTACCCTACAGTACTGATATGGAAGAAAACGACAGCGCGTACCAAAGAAAACGGTGTTTTACATTCTAGCACTGCGGTAGACAAAGCAGTACAGTACTGTATACGGGTTTACCTTTACATTTTTTCTTTTTTTTTTTAAGGGTAATGTATTAAAGTTTGAAATTAAAGTGTTTTGGGAGCATATTATGGTTTAAAGTATTAAAATAAGCATTTATAGGCATTTTTTGACCACATTCAAAATTCACACTTTTTCACAATTCGCATGTGCTCTAGGAACATAACCCACACGAATTTCGGGGGTCGACTGTAATTAAAACAGGCAATATTTTTAAACAACCAAGTACATTGCAAACTGTATATTAAAACCATGTGAATCTCCATGTTTCCGTAACGTATATTCCGGGATTCCTATAGTAACATATAGTATGATGGAATACGGTAACCATGGTAATGTATAGTATGATGGAACATGGTAACCATGCTAACATACAGTATGATGGAATACGATCATTATGGGAACGTATAGTATGATGGAACATGGCAACCATGGTAACGTATATGATAATGGAATACGCTAACCATGGTAACGTATGGTATAAAGGAATACGATAATTATGGTAACGTATAGTATGATGGAACATGGTAACCATGGTAACGTATGGTATAATGGAATACGATAATTATGGTAACGTATAGTATAATGCAATACGGGAATTATGGTAACATATAGTATGATGGAATATGGTAACTATGGTAACGTATAGTATGATGAAATACGGTAACCATGGTAATGTATAGTATGATGGAACATGGTAATTATGGTAACATAGTAGGGATGTCCCGGCCTCGATACCACATTTTCTAAAGTACTTGTACTCGTTAAAAGTCCCCCGATACCGGGAACCGATACCACGGTCT
>JAQMYI010000008.1:3527347-3537985 GCA_030014275.1 Clariallabes melas
CGGTATCGGCGAGTACTGAAATGCAACTACTCGTACTCGTACTCGTTTTCCAAAAAAGTGGTATCGGTGCATCCCTATAACATAGTATGATGGAATATGGTAACTATGGTAACGTATATGATAATGGAATACGCAAACCATGGTAACGTATGGTATAAAGGAATACGGTAATTATGTAATTATGGTAAGTTACGTTTCATAACGTATAGTATGATGAAATACGGTAACCATGGTAACGTATAGCATGATGGTATACGATTATTATGGTAACATATAGTATAAAGGAATACGGTAATTATGGTAACGTATAGTATGATGCTATACGGTAACCATGGCAATGTATAGTATAAAGGCATACGGTAATTATGGTAACATATAGTATGATGGAATACGGTAACCATGGTAACGTATAGTATGATGGAATACGGTAACCATGGTAACGTATAGTATAATGGAATACGGTAACCATGGTAACGTATAGTATAATGGAATACGGTAATTATGGTAACATATAGTATGATGGTATACGGTAACTATAGTAATGATTAATATTATGGGATAAATGAGTATTTTGCACCAAATGAGCATTTTATTTATTTTAATCATATGTGTTAAACGCATTCAGATAGCATTATTGTTTATTTCAGTGACATTAACAGGATTCTAGATTCACCGTCTCTGTGAGATAAACAGCTGCCTTATTTAACCCTATAACTCCCCTCCCCCTCCCTCCCCCTGGTTAGAGGCTGACAGGTCGGCTGCGCTACCTCTCTCCAGGCACAGCGGCTCCGCCATGTCCGCGTCCTTCCCCGGATGATAATACGATGACATCATGAGGGAAGCGTGTCTTCGTCTCGCGCGCTGCGGCGTAAACCGGGGGCCGTTCGTCGGTGTTGTCGCTGCTGCTGTAGTTTTGTCCTTTTCTCCTGACCCGAACACGACAGTGCGTTGTATATTTACCGAGTGTTTGGTCCCCGCAATTCTGTCCTGCAGAAAAAAAACAGACTAAAAAAAAAAACCCGCTTGTGTGGGTTGAAGCGTCCTGTCCGCGCGCACCAAATAACGGTCACCGATGACGCAGCGTTCAGCGCTGAGGCGAGCTGTAACCTGATTGGCTGAAACGCTACATGACGTGTCCATACGGGATTTTGACCCCTAGCGTTCCTTTCGAGGGAAAACCAAAAAAAAAAAAAAAACGTGGTCCACTTCACACTGGTTTAAAGTGATATTTCTGTCAGCTGATTTAGAAGTTGTGTGATGTGTGATGACGTCACATGATGGCATTACCCTCTATTGGACTGGTCCCAGTACAGTTCATATCTCTACACTAACTCAAGAGGTTTCTAACCTCAAGAGAATTATTTTCCAAGAATGTGTTTTATTAGGGCCCAAGCACTGTGACATGACATCGGCCCTGTGTCATCAGTGGGCTGTTTGCGAAACACACCCAATGGATTTTGATGTACTCCTCCTAGGGTTTTTTATACAATCACCAACAAACTGGGCCGATGTGATCTCAATACATTGAGGATGCAAGATTGCGGAGGGATTTCTGGTATCTCAAACGGGTCAGCCGTGACGATGCCTTAAGCTTAGGCCCAAAAGTGGTTATTAACTTTCTGAGACACTATATTAGGTGACATTACATTGAGTGACATCATAGTGTGATGCTTTTTCTCCCACCATCTGGGGCTTCTTGGTGTTAAAAATTCCCGCTTTTCTAAAATTATGTCATAATGGTATTGGTATGTCGCCTTTAAATGCATGTGCCCACTGTTCCCACTGTCTTTCTGGTGTGCCCGGGTGGCGATAGCGCAGGCTGCTTGGGCCCGCTCATCATTGCTTGCAACTATATTTCTAATTGTACTACAGCTGTGAGATGTAGGTAGCCCGTAGAGTCAATTCAATTATATTCTTTACAGTTTTTGGATATTGCGATTTTCAAATCAATTTGATTCAGTAGCAATGTTTTTCTCTGATCTGTCTCAAGGACCTATATTTCGTATTAAAACTTCATATAAACTCTGAAAGAATGAAGTATTTTTTCTACACAACCTGTGGTATACATTGGTGTTCAAAATAATAGCAGTGTGTTGAAAAAAGTGAATAAAAAAAAGTGACGTTGTCTTCCACGTCTTTCTGGTTTTGGTCTCCATTTTAAAGCTTAAAAGTGATTTATCATTTTAGCAGAGCAGCCTATCATTTTCTGCACTTCTTTCTATGTTTTCCCATCTCTAATCAACTTTTGAATCAAAATACGCTGTTCTTCTGAACAATGTCTGGACGACTCATTTTACTCTGATTTTCAGAGAGAAATGCACAGGACAACCTTTTCTGCATTTATCCTTAAATAAGGGGAACTTGTTTGACACCTGTTTTTCACAGAATAATTTACCTCTCTAATATTTGTTTTTCTTCACTTACATTAAACTAATAATACATTTAGCACATTTTTCTTCATGTTGTGATTCAGAAAAGAATGTGCAGGGTGGCCAATGGATTTATGTGGTTTAAATTAAGTTATTATATGGATATGGAGCTTTACTCACTTTTTTCAACACACTTATTTTGAACACCACTGTATATTTAAGCAATTTGTCAATTTTAGAGAATTTATCATTTTAAAGTTTATTTAAATAATTTAAAATGTGTGAAACTGTTTAATTATTCGAATGGATTGACAAAAGTTCGATTTAGTTGCATAATTATTTCACATAGATCTAATGTGCACCAGGACAATTTGTTAACTACCAAGTTTTTTTTAATGTAATCTTCTATTACTCAGTCGCTGTTTTTTTCCCCTCATTGCATTTAAATTACCAAGACAAAAATAAAAAACGCCTTACCTAGCTACATAAAATTAGATCTGCAATTACACCTTAAAATTACACCTAATTAAATTTTTACAGGTTGTAAAATTACATACACCTAAAATTATATCTGCAATTACACCTAAAAAAAAAAATCTGTTTTTAGTCTCAGTAGAAATGAAATTAATACAAGTGTGTTAATACAAACTGTAGTCTGCCTTGAAGCCGTTACCATCAGATGCCTTTATAATTTATTCTGACCAATTGGAATTGAGAATTCAGTATGAACAAATTTCTCGTGACAAGTTAATGAGTAGAGTAATAACACAAGACACGAATGCTTTCCGTAAAAAAACAAAAAATTTATTGAAGAGAACCAATACACAAAACAGAAGCCCAAAAACGAATGTCACTAGAGGAGGTGGTTCACAAAAGCTTCTGTAATCTTTTTCAAACAAAGACTAATTACAAAAGAATAAGAGTAACCTGTTGTGAACCTATGGCAACATATTCTCAGTTAAAAGCAGAAATCTCTTTTCTCCCCCTCTCCAATCCTTACGATCCTCAAAACAGGACAAAGCTGTACATGATGAAGCCTCTGAAGCACTCGATACCTTTAAAAAAAATAATAAATCAACCTCCTTAAACATAACTTACACTGAAAGGACGCTTTGGGTTAATGAATAAACAACCAAAATAATAAACTGGACATGAATCTGGTGATCAGTGTGACTATCGCTATCGAAATAACGATTTTATACTGTGATGATGTTCTTGCGGAAGAAAACAGGAGTCTTTCAATGCACTTTCATTGTAGTCAATTTTTGCCATAACTATTTGGTGGCATAATAAAAAAAAACTCAATACATAAATCACAGTTCAGCTATTCCTATATCAGCACAGAGGCTCATGGTGGACAGGTCATGCTCTGATGAAGCTGATTGAACAGACAGTCAGAGGGAATTATTTTTATTAATTATTATTTCTGCATGTGACAAACTCGCCCACAGGGTTTAGTACTCATCACCCTGGGGCTCTATCTTGTAGCCGTTCTCATTAGACACGTAACCCTCTCCGGACTGCATGGAGTCCTGGTCCATCATCATGGCGTTCAACCCATCCTGTGAACCTTCTTCTATCTGCGGCGGGAGAGACCCGTCCCCTTCTTCTCCGTTCCCCAGGCCTTCGTTCTCACCCATAGGGGGAAGCAGAGAGCTGTGCCGATCCTCTCGCCGCTCACGGTCGCCCCTGTCACGTTTATGCTCACGATCTCTGTCACGGTCTCGGTCCCGCCTCCTTTCTCTGTCCCTGTCCCTATCCTTATCTCTGTGACTACGCTTCCTATCGCGGTCCCTGTCCCTCTCTCTGTCTCTATCTCTTCCTCGCTCTTCTCCCTCTGGTCCTCCCTCCTGTTCATTAACAGCAGGCTCTTCCATCCCTCTCTCTCCTCCGTCTCCCATCATGCCGTCTGTCAGCCCGCCCACGCCCTCTTCACCCCCCTCTGCGCCTTTCCCCCTCTCTCTGTCTCTCCTCCTCTCCCTGCTCCTGCTCCTCCTTTTGCGATCTCTTTCGCGGTCGCGCTCTCGGCTTCTTTCTCGTGGCTTGGCCTCCGCTTCTCCCCTCTCCCTTTCTCGGTCCCTGCGCCGGCTGCCGCTCTCCTCTGGTGGTGGTCCTCCTCCTCCTCCTCCTGCTCCCCCTCCCAGCGCCCTTTCGCGCTCCCGTGATCGGGTGCGTCTCCGCCTTTCACGTGAGCGAGAGCGTCGGCGTTCGCCGCGCTCCTTTTCTCTGTCGCGTTCCCGGCTGCGCTCGCGCCGTTCTCCGCGCTCGCGATCCCGATCGCTGCAATCACAAGCACACGAGCAAAAATATGGTTTAACTAACAAACATCTCTTTATACGCTTTTCAACTTCATAAACATCCATGCAATGGAGTCTTTAAATAGGCTAAAGAAAGTGGCGTAAAAAAAAAAAAATCATTAAAAAATTTTTTATAAAAAAAAAAAAACACAAACCTCCCAATAGGTCGGTCATCATAGCGGGAAGCGTCATCTCTACCAGAATGCTTGATGTTAACATCTGCTCCACCTCTCCTGGTACCACCTAGACCTCCACCTAAAAACCAGAACCACCGAGATCAGTGCGTGAACGTGACTTCCTCCTGATGGTGACCTGACGCCTCCTTGATGGTCGGTTATGTTAACGATTCTTGCTGTTTCTTACCCAGCCGACGAGGGTGCCACCCTTTCACGGTGCGGCCTCTCTCTACATCAACGAGAACTCTGCGCCCGTCAATCTTCTTACCGTCCGCATGCTTGTAGGCCGCTACATTGATAGAACATGTAATAGAGAGAGAGGGAGGGAGGAGGAGTAGGACAGAAAGAGATAGCGAAGGAGAGAGAAAGAAGGGAAAAAAATGAGAAGGACGAACGTACACTGCAGTATTACTTTGGTGATCGCTTACCTTAAGGGTTTGAAGCCTGTGTAAATCTATACAGGCAATACACAGCACACGCTTACCTTAGAGTGCAACGAGAGTAATAACTACAGCACGGGTCGATTTTATTTCTTCCTGAATAAGGAGTCGAACATTTGCTTGACGAGGCCACAATGGCCAAGTATGTAAAGATGAGATCCAGCTATACGTTTGTGTGTTGGTTTATTACATGGAACTCCAGATTCCACCACAGACCCATGTGTAAATCTTAAATATTCATAACCCTGGCTGAAAACTGTGTGAAATCCCTTTAAAACAGTACAAAACCAGAGAGAACACCAAGTGGTGCTAATCAACGTCGTCATCAGCTCCAAACAAGCTTAAAAGACAACTTGAACATAAAATAATAAGACCTTTTACTGGATGCTTGGACATCATACCATGTGATAAATACAGCATCTGGTAATTAGGGGGAGGGGGGCTGTGGTGATTCAGAGCTCGGTATAAAACCTCCACAGAATTACATTTACATACAAAACACTAATACAGGTAGGCTTCGACTTACAAACATTCGAGTTATGAATTTCCGCAGATACGAACGGACCATGGTTGTACGAACAAATCACGGAAGTAGCTCATGGCTATTGTACAAAAAAAAAAATAGACACTGCAGTGCACCAGATACCAATTTTACAATTATATACAATATTTTCAGTGTATACATGAATTTATAAAACGACCACGAACGTGTAGGGGTGCGGGAGTAATTAGTTGGCCTCCCCAGTTTTAGATGAACCAGTCCAGAAGCACAAAAAAAGGCGGTCCTGATGGTGAATAATCCTAATTTCCGAAAATCCTTAACAAAGCAAAGTTCACAGTCCAATACAGTGGAAAACAGCTCTGAGACAACACTGTTACATTTGACGTGCGAGATTCATTCCCTTAGGCACGGTTGCCGGTTTTGGCCACATGATGGCAGTGTGCGGAAAGGGGACAGAGATCTACTTAAGTGGATTGGTATGCTTTACATTGTACCTTCTTGTCAAAGGCGTTTAAGACTCACTTTTCCGGACTTAAGAACAAATCTGACTTATGATCGTGCTCCCGAAACGGAATACGTTTGTAAGTCGGGGACTACCTGTAATAAATTAATTTAATTATTATTATTCACATGCATTTTGATCAGGACAAGTTAGATAACCGAGCATGGGTCTGTAAACTTTATATCTCAATGCTCAGACTGAGCTTACAAATAGTGGCTGCAGTGCCAAAAATGTGCGTTTCACACCCACCCATTCACACACACTGTAATAGGGGGAATTATTAGAGAAGTAGTCACACCTTCACATTAAAACACATGGGCACAAAAGAGAAGAGCACCCATAAAAACACAATTGACGGTTTTCTCACTTTAACCACCCTCAACCCGTAGTGAATTTATAGCCGCGAAATAAACTAAAAGTAGGATGTACTTAAGACAGAAAAAGGCCTACATCCTTGTTCATTCCCCTGCTAAAATTTAGTAATGCCCCCCCACCTCTTCCCCATGTCCCACCCCTTCCTGCACAATCTTGTCAAATGTCTTTGCTAGTGAAAAAGTAATTCCCTCCAGCTTACCACATATTACCTGTAATTGCTCCCTTACCATAATACCTGGCCAGGACCGGATGGAACCCATCGGTGGTGATTCCAGGTGCTGAGCCAATGGGAAGGCGATACATTTCAAACAAGCGACAAAAAAATAAAAACAAAAACAAACAAAAAAAATGCATGTGGCTCAGGTAAAAAAAATAAGGTAAAAAATCCACTCCTTTGGACAGATGGACTGGACGAGGTCCACACTGCTACTCTGGTCTGTACTGTAGAAGATGACCATCCCAGTGGAATCAGACAGACAATCTGAGGGGCCTTACTGTGAACCCCTTGAAATTTACTCTAACCTTAGAAATCTCTTCGCTAGAGGGCCTTACCAGGTACCCTCCACCCAAAACACAACTAGAGGGCCTTACCCAAAACCCTCGCTCTATTCCAACAATGCTAGAGGGCCTTACCCAAAACCCCCTCTCTATTGAATACCACTAGAGGGCCTTACCCAAAACCCTCTCTCTATTGAATACTGCGAGAGGGCCTTACCCAAAACCCTCTTCTCAATTTCCATAAACGCCTAAGGGCCTTGCCCCAAGTCCCCTTAAATCTTCTCTAACCTTAATAATCTCTCCTCTAGAGGGCCTTACCAACCCTCCACTCAAACACAATCAGAGGGCCTTACCCCAAACCCCCTCTTTATTTCCATAACACTAGAGGGCCTTGCCCTAAATCTCCTTAAATCTACTCTAACTTCAAATCATCTCTCCTCAGGGGGGCCTTACCAACCCTCCACTCGAACACAGAGGGCCTTACCCCAAACCCTCTCCATTCCATGACGCTAGAGGGCCTTACCAAAAACCCCCAATTTTCTAATCAGACCTCATATCAGAACTCAGAGGGCCTTACCGACAACCCTCTCTACTCCTACATGGTCTTACCAAAAGCATTCCTCCCAGCCAAAATAAGACTTGTATATAAGGGGTGGACAAATCAGTAGCCCAAGTGCTGTTCACAAGACTGGATTAGTGTGCAAAAATATTACTCTTAATAGCAAATGTGACACCTTGAAAATGTAACAAAACCTGGTGCAATAAACTGATGGGCAGAGATACAGTCAGGTTGAGGACAGAAGGGTATTATTATCGTGACCGGATGGAGCACGAGTGATCTTTGCGGTATCCGGAATACACAGGCTGGGGAATTCTGGCATGAGACTTACTGCAAAGGTGAACTTTTACTTTGAAGAGTTTAATGACAATTAACCAAAATTACTTTTCCTTTAATCATCTTCGTCCTTGTTGTTTAACAGCAGCTGGAATTCAGTAGGTGGCATTACTGTCAACTGCAGGTCTCATTCTCCCTCATCGGATAGCCCTGTAAAGCTGATTGTCCAGTCCAGCCTTGCTTTCTTCCCCTGATCTTGATTTATTCCGTGTCTCGAACTCTTCCTCTGCTTCTATTCGGCACCACTTCCACACACTGTCTTCTCTACATGTTAGGTCTTACTCCGTATTAAAACACTTTTCTTTTTGGAGCTACTTCATTTATGATTTGTCCACCCCTGTTTATTATATACTCCGCTGGGTAATTAGTATCATTTCTAGACCTAAATCGTTTAAACGCCAGTTAAGGTCGAAGTTCAGGTTACGTTACGCTGAATCTCAAGCTTAAATTATGAAATCATAAGGCACAGAGGAGAAAATGTACAAAGGGGGAAGGAACATAAAACCTAGATAACCTTTAAAAATAAAACTATTCTCTATAAAAGGTTTCTCAAACTGATGTAAGGCTATTATTAGTCAAAGCTAAATTATAAAATCTGTATGCTCTCAGGTGTTCATAATTCTGTATGTTTCTAGATCAGTAACTAACTCCTAATCGTCCTTGACATAATATACTAGCTTTTTTTAATTTATTTATCAGATAGCAGACTGCCTTTGATGAACCTTCCCCATTAAAGCCAATCAAAGGACTATACTCTGTAAGATTTAGATGGGTCAGGATGATTTCAGGGACATAAACATACCGTGGCACAGGGATTTCTCCCGCTATGGTTAAACTCCTAACAAAAAAATGGAATGTCGCATTCGCATATGCGTCTGTCCTCCCGGGTTTCTACCTGAGCTTTGGATTTTAAATCTCAACAAACCCATGTAAATGTTGCAGAGTACACCCTGGGCTTTAACGTTAACATGAAGCGGCGGCTTTAACGGGAGAGGTTGACTCCAGACACCCGCTCCCTAAACCTACCACGAGGGACGTTCACGGACCAAATTGTATTTATTTATTTTTTTTTTAAGAGAGGGGAAAGTGAAAGGTCACATCTTTGATACTTTGGTCCGATGAACGTGTGCCTCGTCGCAGCCTAGAAGTAGATGAGGGTGTAAAGAAATCTTACCCATCATACAAACCCATCATACCAACCATATACTGAGCTGTGGTAGTAGGGTGTAGATGTATCAAAACCATCACCATGATCTGCAAGCCAGCTCTGGCCAATAGCCATCAGAGATAGGCGGCTGCAGTAGCAACGAGAACAACACACAATTAATACACGGCATGGATCTTGCATTGCGCTTGCAACACTTCACTCAGCAACAGACTCGCCTCAGAAACCTTCGTGTTGTTGAACAGACAGACAGGTGTGCAGGTTTTGTGTGCGTTTTTTTATTATTTTTTTTAAAATGTCACCTTGGCGCTAAAGAAGGCTCGGCCTCTAGCTTACCACCGCTGCTCCGACTGGAACACATACACACTCTCTCCTGTGTGTCTCATCGCCTAAACGCTACAGAGATGCCGTAGAGCGGCGACATATTCGTCAGAATGCACAGTCACACTGACTTGAAATGCCCCGCCCACCCAACAGGACACCCGTTCACTCACACCACACAATCACAGATGGGAACAGAAACACTGAGTCACACTCACACAAACACACAGGGCCGTTAGCCAACACTTCTGAAGCCCATGTTTTTTTGTTTTTTTTTTGTAATCTTAACTATATCAAACAGGTTTAATCTGGTTTATCCGAATGGGCACAGATAACACAAATCTGATCAGAGAAACAGGTTGAGGAACCTGAACTGTTGGGATCTTTGAGAAGGAGGGTCTACTCACAGTGCATATCTCGCTCATGTTCATACTCGATGAAGGCGTAGCCACGTGGCTTTCCTGTCCTCTTGTTGTACACGATGTAGATCTACAACCGAACACACGTTATCGGTCAGGACACACCAATTCAAAGCAGGAAGACTCAAAAGACTTCAGCAGAGGTGGTTCAAACCGTTAAAGACTGATCGGAAATTGGAAATGCAAAGAAGTAATTTCACCGTGCTGGAACGTACGTGCCAAATATTTGAATTTCTCCACAGACAGAAATACAGAAAGAAGACGTCCATGAATGAAGATTTATGCGCAGTGCGGGGAGAGATCCAGCACAGACAAAACATCTTTTTAGGTACCAAAAATCTGAATTAATAAAGAAAAGGAATAAACGACTCACTCGTTTGATGGGGCCGTAGACCTCAAACTCACGACGCAGTTTGGACTCTGTAGTATCGTAGTTCTGTGCAAAAAAAAAAAAAAACAATTAAAAAAATAAAAATAAAAACAATGCAAAGGAAAGAACATTTGAGTCAGATAAAAATTAAGAAACTCAAGTCTTGGACTCATTCAATTTAAGGTCATACACAGGGCACATTTCTCTAAGTCTAGACTTTCTGAAATGTATACGGAAGTGGAAAACAAATGTGATAAATGCCATGGCTCTCCTTGTCACCTTAGCCACATGTTTTTTCTGTGTCCTGAG
>JAQMYI010000008.1:3583638-3596016 GCA_030014275.1 Clariallabes melas
TTTGTACACATCGCAATATATATCGCAGGAAAAAAATATATCGCAATGTAATTTTTTCCCAATATCGTGCAGCCCTAATGTACAGTATGGGTGTGTTTGTGTGTGTGTGCATGCGTGTGTGTTTGTGTGTGTGAGTGTTAACATTTTTGATGTGTACGTACAAAGAATAGGCCGCAAATGCTGGAAAAAAAAGCCTCACACTATGATGTTACTCAATGTGATGTCACTGAATATAATGTTACTCAATATAAGGCCACACAGAAAGTGCTTAATAATTTTTCAGCACAGGTTTAAGGCATTGTCACGGCTGACCCGTTTGAGATATCAAAAAACCCTCCGCAGTTTTGCATCCTTAATGTCTTTAGATCACATCGGCCTGGTTTGTTGGCGATCGTATAAATTCCCTAGGAGGAGTATATCAAAATCCATCCGGTGCGTTTTTGGGAACGACCCAAAATAACTGGCCTCCTGTTGAGCTGAGCCCAGGACATGCAGTGCGAAAGTTCGGCTCAATGAGCTCTATTGTGTACCGAGTTCCGCGTGCCTACGTGAAAGTGTGAATGAGCTATGCAGAAAAATCTTGTGTGGGGGCCCCTGAGGGCCTGGGTCACGCGACTTGCAGGCATCCTAATGGCAGCAGATTCCAACCTGTCTGCCAATTTTCATGAGTTTTTGAGCATGCCCAAAAGGGTGGGGAAAAAAAGAATCCTTAGGAAGACAGGAGGGTCCTGCGCATCTTATAGTGCTTGGGCCCTAATAAGCTGCTTGCTCAATGTAAACAAACACCTGCACCAATAGATATTAATTATCTTTTTATCTTTTACAACATTTTTTCAAATCGTCTGCTTCTCCCCAAGCTATTTCGAGGACGACGAGGAGGAATCGGGTGCGGCGGATCTGCCGTACATCCCAGCAGAGAACTCTCCTACCAGGCAGCAGATGCAGTCTGGAGGAGGGAGTGGAGGAGGAGGAGGAGGTGAAGGAGGATCGGACAGCGAAGACGACCCCCTTGATGCCTTTATGGCTGAGGTGGAGGTGAGATCACGCTCCCTGTGATATCACGTGTGTTCTGCCGATGCGGTCCTGGATTTACAAATCAAGCTTGTGGTTGCAAAAAGTGTTTGCAGGATCTTGCAAAAAAAAATTGGCCACGAGATCTCGCAAAAAAATTAATAAATAAATGTTAGCACGTTCTTGCCAAAAAAAAAACAAAAACAATGTTCGAGATCTCGCCAAAAAAAATGTTCGAGACCTCGGGGATAAAAAAAAAAAAAACAGTTCCCAATGATATTGCCCCCCCCCCCAAAATGTCCAAGATCACCAAGAAAAAATAAGTGTTTGCGAGATCTCACCAAAAAAAAAAAAATTCTGTGAGATCTCGCAAAAAAAAAAATTCTGTGAGATCTCGTAAAAAAAATGCTTGCGAGATCTCGCAAAAAAAAAAAAATGCTTGCGAGATCTCGCAAAAAAAAAAATGCTTGCGAGATCTCGCTAAAAAAAAAAATTCTGTGAGATCTCGCCAAAAAAAATGCTTGCGAGATCTCACACAAAAAAAAAAAAGTTTCCGTGTTCTTGCCAAAAAAAAAAAAAAAAAAGTTAGAGATCTTGCCAAAAATTTTTTTCGAGACTGTGCCAATTTTTTTTTTTTTTAGATTTCGGGGGGGAAAAAACATGTTCCCAATGATATTGCCCCCCAAAAATGTCAGAGATGTCGCCAAAAATTTTTTGCCGAGATCTTGCAAAAAATAAACAAAAACGCAATCTCAGAAAAAAAAACTGTTCAAGATCTTGCAAAAAAAAAAAAGTTTGCACATTTGTCCATTTATACCTAATGATTTGTTTCTCTCTCTCTCTTTTATTTTCTCAAACACCAAATAGAACCAAGCAGCCAAGGACATGAGGAAACTCGAGGACAAGGAAAAGGAGAAAAAGCTGACCAAGTAAGCATTCTCACTGGACATTAGAGCTCCGTATCAGGAATACTAATATTGGGTTCAGCACTTCTTCAACAAGTGACCGTTATTTAGCAAGACTTTAATTATCAGATATGTTTATCTATGTGTAGATGATACGGGAAGTTTAAAAATAAAGAATATGGGGGTGGGCACAATATGGGGATTGTTTGAATACACTTAAGGCTTCTTCCACGGGTGATTTGAGCGAGTCGCAGGGAAGTTTTTTTTCTCCGTTTTTTTCTTCCAGGGGTATTCGAGATGACATCGAAGAGGAAGATGAGCAAGTGAGTGACCACACTATCAGCATACCTCTAACTTCAAGAACCGCTTTGCCTCGATCTGTATCATCTCCTCTCTTTCATTTCCTTAGCTCATGTGTCTACCTGTCCATGTAACCCTTGTGCATATTAAAGTCTTCACAGGTCGGTTTGTGTCGAGCGCTCAGAGAAGCCGTGTAGTATTTTCCACAGTCATAGACCGATCCGCTCGAGTTCGGAGCGCACGCAGGTTCAAGAACGGCTAGACGTAAACGCTAGCCATTTTGATCAAAGGATTAATTAATGTAACAATGACATCACATTGAACAGTTTTGGCCGTGTCATTGCTAACCGTGACATTTAGACCACTAACATGTTGTAGTGTCTTATTTACATGAAATGCTCTGGCATGTTGCCCCTGAGAAGTCGATAATATGCCAGGTAACTGCCCCAGCCTCATTAGCAGTCATTTGGTTGCCTGTTATTTCCCTCCAGAAACGTCATAGAGGCGCAGTCGTGATAGTTTAGGGACCTGTAACGTTTTTTTCTGACCCGTCCTGCGTGACTCGATGCTCTGTTTGCGTGCAGGAGGCTTATTTCCGTTATATGGCGGAGAACCCGACAGCCGGGCTGATCCAGGAGGAAGAGGAGGAGAACGTGGAGTACGACAGTGACGGGAACCCCATTCCTCCTACCACTAAAAAGATCATCTTGCCACTGCCTCCTATTGATCACTCTGAGGTAACTCTACTGTCACTCTATGTACAATATATGATATATACAGTATACAGTACATATACACACACGCACGACTCAATCAGAGAGAAAAACAGTCAAGGCTACTTTCAATTATATATCTATCAAATTGAATGCATGCAAACTTTTATATGCTTTCAACATTGCAGTCCTGCTATGTATTCTCCATAAAAACTCCTCGATGTCTATCAGGTTCAGAGTTAGAAAAATCTATAGTAATTGAAGTCAGGAACGATTCCTCCCCATTGGCCAGCGTTCACATTATTTTTTTCCGTTCTCGGGTACACGTGCGTATTTTCATCCTCTGGTACAGCAGGTGGCAGTATACACTTAGTTCTTTTTCCGAGCCGCGATTAAAGACAAAGAAAAAGAAGAGAACGAGGAAGTCGATCTTCGTGCTATGCCTTTTGGGGAAAATTTCAAGTGACGGCACTGTTTTACGTGACATCTGCTTACGTTTTTTTAGAAACCAGATTTCAGATCCGTCCCCGGATATAAAGTATCATTCTCATGACCACCTTTTAACCGGGAGACTCGAGTTCGGTTCCCGAGCCCGGAACCATTCATTGTGATCAAAACTAACCATCCGTGCGGTGAAGTGTTCTCGGAACCGATCCAGCGGCCCTAATGCGAAAATCTTTTTGCTTGAAAGATGAAGTAATGCAGCGCCCTCACTCTGTCCGAGCAAATGGAGAGCATTTTAATTTTAAATTGTAAGATGTTTGACTTGGCTCAAGTCAAAGATGGTGTTTTAGGGTGAAAGAGAACAAAAGCCTAAAACTTTGAACCTTGACTGATTAAACAGGTAAAAAAATATATATATTATAACAATAATAATAATAACATCTGTACTGTGTCATGTTCAATAGGCGCAGTCAGACCCATCATGATGAGTGTGTGTGAGCTTCATAGGGCTTTTCAATAGATTCGTCAGGACTATGCAATAGAAAATTCCATAAACGCTATGTGTATATGTATATATAAACGACTCTGATGGGGGATGTTGTATAAGCTGTATCTATCAGTATTTGTTTTTTGTTAAGTTTGTCTTGTGACCTTCCCGTAGATCGACTACTCTCCTTTCGAGAAGAACTTCTACAACGAGCATGAAGAGCTCAACAGCTTGACCGGAACTCAAGTGGTGGAGCTGAGACACAAACTCAACCTCAGGGTTAGTGATCTCCCTCCTCTTTTTCTTCTTCATCTTCTATCTGTTCTGTACAACAAGTCTCTCTCTATGCATGTTTTTTGACGGACAGGTGTCCGGCGCGGCTCCTCCCAAGCCCTGCACCAGTTTCGCTCATTTCGGCTTCGACGAGCAGCTCATGAACCAGATCCGCAAGTCCGAGTACACGCAGCCCACGCCCATCCAGTGCCAGGTTCTTCACTTAATCCTTCCAGCCAATACGAAGGCTTTCTTAGTGTAATGTATAAAGTGTAGGTTAACCAGTTTTTTTGTTTGTTTGTTTCCTTTGGTTAGGGTGTCCCTATAGCACTGAGTGGCAGAGACATCATCGGCATCGCCAAGACGGGTAGCGGCAAGACGGCCGCCTTCATCTGGCCGATGCTGGTGCACATCATGGATCAGAAGGAGCTGGAGCAAGGCGAGGGACCCATCGCTGTGATCGTCTGCCCCACCAGAGAGCTCTGTCAGCAGGTGATGTGCTCGCTAGAACGTTCTCTGTGTGTGTTCGGGTTCATTATGAAACACTTTTAATCTGTGTACTCTTGTTTGAGCTTTCACGAGGAACGTTTTATAATAAACATTTAATACTGTAGATTAAAGGATGCAGTCCATAGTAATACCATGTTGATGCCATAGTAACACCATATGAGCAATTAAAATGACTCAGTGCACATACGGTGTGTGTGTGTATGCTGAGCCAGATTAGAGCTCGTCATGTTTTATTTATTTATTTATTTATTTATTTGTTTGTTTTTCCTGATGATGACTAGCTGTGTGTTTTTTGCGTGTTTAGATCCACACCGAGTGTAAGCGCTTCGGGAAGGCCTACGGGTTGCGCTCGGTGGCCGTGTACGGAGGAGGCAGTATGTGGGAACAGGCCAAGGCTCTACAGGAAGGGGCCGAGATCGTCGTCTGTACCCCGGTAAGATCGGAACGTCACCATCCGGCATTCTGTATTGTGTATTTTGCAGTACTGGTCGTCCCCGATTTACAAATACTCCGGGAGCCGACGCGTAAGCCGGATTTGTTCTCAAGTCCGACAAAGCGAGTCTTTGACACGAATATACAACGTAAAGCATACAAATGCACTTGACTAAATCTCTGTAATTCCCCCCTCCCCTCCCCCACACTGCCATCACGTGGCCAAAAAACTTAACTGCGCCTAAGGAAATGAAACGCACATATGAAATGTAACAATGTAAAAAAAAAAAATATATATATAATTCTTTTGATTGTGTAAAGCTGCTTTGCGACAATGACGATTCAATTAAATTTATTTGTATAGCGCTTTTAACAATTAACAGTGTTGTCGCTGTGCCTTTAAATCGCGAGGGGAATCCCAGACGCCGTTTTGTCTCAAAGTTTTCAGAAATTAGGATTATTCACCATCAGGACAGCTTTACAGGACAGACATCTACCATCATTGTGTTTTATTGAGACCGGTGAGGCCGTGACTCATTTCTCGCACACGCGTACAATATACCGGACTTTGGATATTTTATACATTTACTTACACACTGGAAATATTGTATATAATTGTAAATATTGGTATCTGATGCATTGCAGTGTGTATTTTGTGTACAATACATGTGAGCTACATTCATGATTTGTTCCTGCGGAAACTCGTAACTCGAATTTTCATAAATCGGGCACTACCTGTACTAATCGAGGTTCTTTCCAACTCATGGGCTGATGTACTGTTTTACTGATTTTCGTGTTCTGTTTTGATCTCAAACAATTTTGTGATATGACACACACACACACACAGGGTCGCCTGATCGATCACATAAAGAAGAAGGCGACATCCCTGCAGAGAGTGACCTACCTGGTTTTTGACGAGGCTGATCGTATGTTTGATATGGGCTTCGGTGAGTCCAAGCGCTCCTGCTCCTACCTCGTGTTTGCATCCGTTATACTTGTCCGTGATAAAAGATTAATACTTTTGCGATGGTGTGTTTCTGATTTGGATTTGCTTTCCAGAGTATCAAGTGAGATCCATCGCCAGCCACGTCAGACCAGACCGACAGAGTAAGTGCCTCTCGTACCACCACACCTACATTTTATATGAATACGAGGTTGTTTTATGCAAAGACTGACAAGAAACAGAGGCTCACAAACACATATATCATAAAAAAAAGACGAGAGGTGAAATGAGGTTGGTACATAGACGGCTAATTTTAAAATCGTATGTTTAGTCGCTTTGCAGCCTGTCACAGTAAAACATTTCGTTCCCATTTCTTAAATTTAGTCTACATCACTTCATTTCATTCAATCTGAAGAAATGAGGCGGGGTCAAGATTGAATGAACCATGTGCACGTCCAGGCTGCATCATCTATTTATTTATACGCATAATAAAACTGTAAAATTGACGCGTCTATACATTGAAGATATTTGCAAGGAAATAATTGGTCTTGTTTGTGCATCACGTAAAAACTACTGAATGAATTTTAGTGGCTGTTCTCAGCCAATTTTAGGTGTATTTAGCCGAGCTTGAGGTCACATATAGACCTTTTCATCTACTTTGAAATTTAAATGGAAAACGTCCTTATATCATAAAAAAAAAAAAAAATCAACCTTTTCCAAGGATTTTCCCTTTATAGTTACTTTTAATGTTGTGGAATATGTTAGTCCATGTTTACAGCAGCTACACACTGCATATTAATGAGTATGCCAAAGTCATGTGACAAAGTGTCGAAACAAACAAGATGTCAAAAACTAAGTGAAAACAAGTGAAAGGGTTTTCCTGGCAGATTCCGTAAAAAGCTTGAAACGTTTAATATTTTATTATAACAAGGTCTCTGGTCACGTGATAGTGCCATGGAAGGGAGGTTGGGCCTAATTAGAATATTAAAAGTACAGGCTGCGCAAAACAATCTTCAAAAATATATATTTTTTAAAATAAGCAATGGTATCACTAGTCGTTTTTTTTTTCTCTCTTATTTATTGTGTAGTTGAAGTCATCTTTAAGTAAGGGGGAAAAAAAACAGGTTTTCTGTCTTTCTTTCCTTATATGCGTGTTGTCTTATTACTTTCTCTTTCAGCTCTGCTGTTCAGTGCTACGTTCAGGAAGAAGATCGAGAAGCTGGCGCGGGACATTCTCATCGACCCGATCCGCGTAGTGCAGGGGGACATCGGAGAGGTGTTGTAGTTTATTCACTTCATAATAGTGCTGGACATGCAGGGATTACTAATACTTGTAGTATTTTAAGGCTTTAATGTACATCAAGATTAAGACCATAAAGCCATCTGGGAGCGTTTATAAATTTGTCTTGTTACAAAATCAGCAGAATGTTAAACTTTCTCTCTCTCTCTGTTCCAGGCGAACGAGGACGTGACCCAGCTGGTGGAGGTGTTGCAGAGCGGCTCAGATAAGTGGGCGTGGCTGACGCGGAGGCTGGTGGAGTTCACCTCCTCTGGCTCTGTGCTCATTTTCGTGACTAAGAAGGCCAACTCTGACGAGCTGGCCACTAACCTGCAGCAGGAAGGCTACAGCCTGGGCCTGCTGCACGGAGACATGGACCAGAGCGAGAGGAACAAGGTCATCAGCGACTTCAAGAAGAAGAACTTGCCTGTTTTGGTGGCCACTGATGTCGCAGGTGAGCAAGTCAGGGATGTAGTATGTCATGTGACGTGTCCTGTCGAAATTTGTTTTGATTTTATCCTAAATCCTGCTAGGCGCCGTGTACAGGTAGTCCCAGACTTGCAAATATTCGAGTTATGAATTTCCGCAAGTGCGAACGGACCGTGGTTCTCCGAACATTCGTAAATGCGAACAAATTCTGGAAGTATCTCACGTGTATTGCACAAATAATAGATGCTGCAGTGCACCAGACAACAATAATTACAATTATATACAATATGTTCACTGTGTAAGTGAATGTATAAAATGTCTAAATTCTGGTGTGTGTGCGCGTGCGGGAGAATTTAGTCTGCCTCACCGATTTCAATGGAACAGTCCGGGAGCACGATGATGGTTGAATATGGTGAGTAATCCTAATTTCGGAAAATCCTCCACAAAACAGAGTTCACAGTCCAATACAGTGGAAAACAGCTCTGAGACAAAATGGCGTCTGGGATTCCTCTCATGATTTAAAGGCGCATAGGCGCCGTTACGATTTTTGGCCACAAGATGGCAGTGTGGGGAACATGGACAGAGATTTAGTTGAGTGGATTGGTATCCTTTATATTGTATATTTGTGTCAAAGACTCACTTTGTTAGACTTTGTTAGGAACAAATCCGACTTAAGGACGGAACTTGTTTGTAAGTCGGGGACTGCCTGTATTTTTTATTTAAAAAAAAAAAATTTTTTTTTAATCGCTCATTGCTTGATTTTTATTTATCTATTTATTTATACATCATTTCAAAAATTCCTGTGATTTTTATTCAAAAAAAATTTTCTCACAGCTCGTGGATTGGACATTCCCTCCATCCGCACCGTCGTAAATTACGACGTCGCCCGGGACATTGACACACACACGCATCGCATCGGCCGGACGGGTCGTGCCGGAGAGAAGGGTGTGGCCTATACACTGCTCACAAACAAAGACACCTCATTCGCCGGCGACCTTGTTCGTAATTTGGAGGGAGCGAATCAGAGCGTCCCGAAGGAGCTGATGGATTTGGCCATGCAGGTGCGTCCGCAGTCTCCACCGTGTTCAGTTGTTATACGTTTTACTCTGCTGAAACATAATAATAATAATAATAATAATACATTTCTCTAAATTTATTTATTCTCATCCAGAACTCCTGGTTCAGGAAGTCCCGATTCAAGAGCGGAAAAGGAAAGAAGCTGAACATCGGAGGCGGAGGTCTCGGCTACAGGGAGCGACCAGGCTTAGGATCCGATTCCTCAGTGGGTTTCTGACCAAACTACTAATATGTTTATCTATTGCCTGGTTCACATAATACATTTTTTTTAGTTCATTCTTCTGGAAACTGATTGTTTCTCTGTGAACTCCACCCAGGAGCGCGGTGGTGGTAGTGGTTCTGCTCTCGGGAACTACGAGGCTTATAAACCCTCTACTGGAGCTATGGGGGATCGCATGGCTGCCATGAAGCAAGCCTTTCAGGTAACCAGCATTTATGGGTTATACTGCTTCCTGACCCATTCAGAGCTTTTTATACAGCACCAAAAGGCTTTGGTACTTGGATGTACAATGCATCTTGAAGGATGCTGACTTTTTTTGGAATAGGTGCTGCATTTTTCTGAACTTATGGTCCCTCCTTATACACTCATTGTCACACTGATTTCTTCCCCTTAATGTTCTTTCCACTAACTTCTCCACTACTCTCTGCTTTTTTTCTTTTCCCCCAGGCTCAGTACAAGAACCACTTTGTGGCGGCATCGGGTAGATCTCCCAAGCTCAGCGCCCAGTCGAACAGCACCTCAGGCTGGACGAGCGCAGGCAGTCTGAGTTCCGTGCCCTCCGGAGCCCCCGAAGGGAGCCGCACGCTGTCGTCTTCCGCGCCCATGCCCCCTCCTCCTCCATCTTTCAGTTTGGGCACTAAGCTAGCCGGGTTCAGCAGTGCCGGCTCACTGAGCTCGGTGCCAGACTCTTACTCCTCCTCCTCGTCCTCTTCCTCCTTCTCCTCCTCCTCCTCTTCCTCCTCCTCTTCTTCTTCTTCATCCAGAGAGGATTCCCGGCAAGACAGGAGCCGGCACAGCGACGGCCACCATCGTCACAGCGACAGGGATCGGCACGGGGACAGGGATCGCTACGGCAATCGCGACAGGGATAGAGATCGTCACAGCGACAGCCGCAACGGCGACGGCGGCCGCCGGGAGCGGGACAGTGGGAGGGGAGAAAGGGAGGGCGGCGACAGGGCGAGCTCACACAGAGGAGGCGAGGACAGCTTCGCCGTTCCGGATCCGCCCAAACGGAAGAAGAGCAGGTGGGACAGTTAGAGCTGGATCTGCGGGAGACGTCGAACGAGCAGCGCTGAGATCATACCAGGCTTCTCAGTGGGGCCCATCTGTCCGCAGTTACTCAAATGTCAACCTATAAAGACTTTGAGGGAGTCAAATCCGCCTGTTCTGTTTCCAACAGGCGGTTGGTCGGGTTGTTTTGAAGCTGTAAATGAGGGAGTGAATTATAAAGAAACAGATAGCAGATGTAGTCATGCCGGACTTTCTCTGTAGCTGTGTGTGTGTGTGCGCGCGCGTGGGTTCATATTTCTGTTAACAAGTCATGTTTTGGGGGTGGGATAATTAGCGGTTTGTTTAGGGTGCAGAACTGACTTTGTGAATTGAAAAAAGTAATAAAATCCATTATGAGGCAGTTTCAACATTTTTATGATTGTACATGAAACTTTCAGTCACTGATTTAAAGATCCAGCATATCTGTGAGTGATCTATTTTGTAGGTTTTTGTCTTTTGTTCCGTATTTTACTACATACCATTACAAGTTTGGACAGATTTGTGCCAGATCTCTGTCCTGTCTGTGATTTATGTATCTTGAAGCAAAACTAAGTATGCTTAAGTACTAGGTTTCCTTTAAACTCTTAACGAGAGTGAAGGGTATCGAGTGCGTTACCAGCGGCGACTTCATAAAAACAATCAAAAACCTAATACTAAATACGGTGGAAATCCTGGAATAAAATATGTGCTGTGTTAACTTTTTATTTCCAGTGTACTTCCAGTGTGATTCTGAAGGCTTATCTATAAGAGCAATGTTCATGTATTTCATCTGTTTTCGTGATTCTGGTGCAGATACATCAACCATACAATATCAACCCGGCTTGAATAATAAAAAGGTAAATAAAAAGACCTCATTGAAGAATGTTGTCTTTATTTCCAATGGATGTGTTTTTTTCAGGAACATACAACGATGGCTAAATATATATATATCATTCTTTTTTCTTTTCTTTTTTTTTTTATACACGCATAGCCACTATGGTAATTCCTTTGTCAAGTATTACAGCATTTATCTTAATGAAGATGATCTTAACATTGCTAAGCTTTGGAGAAATCTGGTCCTGTGCAGGGCTTCGGTACATCTTTTTAATGTTCTAGCTCATCAGTTGAGATTCAAATATGAGATGAATCATCCTGATGAGAGACACTCATTCGTTTGTTCATCTTCTATATTATCCTGTGTACAGGGTGGAGCAGAATACACCCTGGACACACACACACACACACACACTACTGGCAATTTGGGAGCACTAGTTATACATCTTCATACATAGTTATATATCTTCATGTCCTTTGGTCTGTGGAATGAAACCAGAGCACCCAGAGAAAAGCCATCAAAAAAACCATCAAGCTCAAGGAGAACATGCACACACAAGGAGGCGGGAACCGAATCCTTGACGAGGCCACAGTGCTGCCTAAGAGTCAGATTTGATCCTAACTCAAATTTCTGTCCAAAACATAATTTATTTTAAAGAAGTATTTTATAAAACCCAGAAGTGCTTGTTTTTTTTTTCTAAAGCATTTTAAACTTTAGAAACCATCTGTAGAATTTCCATCTTCCTTTATTATAAGGCTATAAATTGGTGCTACTTTTAATTAAAGTCCATTAGGATGATTGATTATTTGCTAAATTATCAACACAGGACATTAAATGTGACCTACAAACTAGCTGCTCATAATATCTTATCTGACATGACAAAAGAAATTGTAAAAAAAAAAAAAAAAACGATTCGTAGCTATTTAGTTTGAGCCAAGCTACTTATCATACTAGGCCAGATGATTGGCCAGGTCATGTGACAAAGACAATTAATCACTAGATCCAATCACATGCAAGGATCACTAAAATTCTAATTACTGCCACGTGTAAGCTAAGTGGCTGAACAGGTTGAAGAGATTATCAAGAGTAGAATTACTTGCTTATATAGGAGATGCTTTGGTACGGTTGGTATGCTTGCGTTTGTCTGTTGGTAGTGATGGGGTTCAACCAAGTGGGGTTTAGTGTGCTGCTCCTTTTTGCAGTTGGCTTCTCAGCAGCACAATGGCCGGGTTTGCAGAGTCCTCAACTTCCTGCAGGACTTCAATCTAATCTCCAGCAGCCTTCACCATATGTGAATACTGGGTCACCTCCTCAATCAATGCAGAGTGTTTCCCAAATTGGAAGCCCTGTAGGAGCCCCACTTGGACTGCAGCTTCAAAATCCTTTGGCCTCTCAACAACAGCAAATTCTGCAACACCTAGTGAAGAACCTGACTTGGCGTTATCCAACACCCCCGACGATCCCTACTCCACCAACCTATGTGAACCCTCC
>JAQMYI010000008.1:3614449-3624471 GCA_030014275.1 Clariallabes melas
TCAGGTGCCTGATTGATACGAAGATTACACACTCTGGTTCCCGGTTCATGCCTCAAACTCAAGCAAATGAGCTAGGGATTCAGCTGGAAGCCTTCACATTTCAACAGTCGAACAGTAGCTTGGTAAGGAGTGATTGTACAGGGGTGAGTTGAAGGTTTTGTTTCTTTTTTTTAGCTATAGTGTAATGTGTTCCCGATGTTTTCAGGTCTACATTGCATGTCTCTTGAAGGCAACAGCTACGACTGCGCCTGCTGATACCGAGCACAAGACTTGTTCGTTCTCTAACAATGGGTATGTTGCCATAATTGTGATGGTAGAATGCTGACGCGCCATGACTTAACAAGACTATTTCCTTTTAGCTGGACTGCTGCATATGGTCCTAACCAGGTATGCAGTTGTTGTGACAGTAGCTGTGCCATGAGGAAGGGCCGTGATCTGTCCTCAGAGCAAGGTATTTGAGAGTACCTTCAGTTTTTGCTGTAAGACTAGGCTTTTTTTTCCCTTCTTCTTCCAATTAACATGTGACTTTTTTTTTTCTCTGTGCAGGCTTCCAAGTGGAGAAGAAAGTAAGCCTTGGTCCAATCATGGTTCTGGAAAATGATTGGTAGTCAAATGACTCATTTTGTCTGAATAAATTTTAGAACTCATCTCATGTGATGCCTTATTACATTACACTGCCTCACTTTGTCTTGTTCTAGACCCCAGCCAGTTTATACAGTTGTTGCTTGCCCTCTGGGCCCTAAACACAATGGGTATGCTCTCACAGATTAAAACCAAAATACATGTGCCCAGGGAATGTCAACTTGTTATGACCAAATAAATAGGAGGAAAAACCAGAGGATAATGGCTATTAAGGGGACAGTGTCAATGTCTAACAGTATACTGACTATCTAGTGCCCATGAACCTTACATGGTCCATTTTGTTGAATATTCTTAAAGAGAAAAACATGGACTCCAAAATGAGAGGCTTAATTTAATTTATAACTGTTAAACTTATTTGTGCGTAGTGCTCATTTCAGTCTCAAGCATCCTGATTTTTAGGTTTAGCAAGTTTCCAAATGATGCTTTAGTGACAATTACCCGTAATGTAGCCGCTCTTGGATGGCTGTTTTTAGATGCCTTATTTAGATTGACAGCTGTTAAAGCTTCACCTTCCTGCTAGCTGAATTTTTTTCTTCCTCTGAAGATGTGCTAAGTTGGCAGAAGCACTTGTTCTGGTCATGATCTGACATTTGTAACCTGGAAACACTAGTCTTCCAGTTGAGTGAGGGCTTTATTGGCGTATGTCCCCTGGGTGTTAACATGGGCTGCACCAAGGCAACACAGGTGATTTTGTAACCTCCTGTTATCATTAAACTATCAACTCTCCATATATTCTGATGTACCTGAACTTTGTATTTGAGAGGAGTGTATGCATAAAGGGAGAAAAATGGAGTAATTATACTTTGGCCATTATGATTTGAGTATTCAGCAAAACTTTACTGTAATTATGGGGGAGGGACTAATTCTACTTGGGACTACAGGATCTAAATAATACATCAATGGAGGATGGGTGCACCATAGGTTCACATAATGTATGTTTTATCAGACTCTTCTTCCATGTGGTGCCCTGAGTTTTGTAGTCTTGAATTATGGTCAGTTATTTATAAGTATTTAATGCAGTTGTTGCATTTGGGACAGGACCACTGAGTGACTGATCCTTGTAGGTTAAATGAGGTTTAAAATGTATAGTTAAATATAATACAAATATCTTGTAATCACTGAATTTATAGTTTGGGACAAAATGCAGTTGTCAAATTTATTTCCTGGTGTGCTTAAAAAGCATAAATGTCCTTACAGATATTCAAGCTGTAACTGGTAAGGCATAGACAATGAAATACATAACTCAATAGAATGCAGACTAATGTTACCTAAGTTTAAGTTTAGATCTGTATATTATGGATGTTCAAGTCAAATTTCTCAAAGGTGTAAGATTGACAAATTACAGAAGACTTCATGTACAGTATGGTAATGAGACTCTTAGCTTCAGTAAAACATTTGAATGGTGCAAACTTTTTAAAATTACACACTTTAAACAACTGCATACCTGGTTCCGAGCCCACTCCAGCCATTCCTGCAAACATTTAGCAAATGGAATGCCTGCTCCTTTAAAAAACTGACAGATAACTTGTGGCCAACCTGCAGAAGAGACGCATCGGTCTGTGCGAACGATACACACTTTCACCACCACTGTCTCATTATAGGAACTCGGCTGGGAGTTATTGCTACATCCCCCTACAGCCCTGACCTTGCTCTAAGGCATTTCCACATGTTTGGGCATTTAAAGGAGTTCCTGGGAGGCCAGTGTTAGAGGTGAATCAGACAGGCAGTCCAATCATGGCTCGGGGCTACTGAGAAAACATTCTACCTTGATTGTATCCAAGCACTAGTGAAACGCTGAGATAAGTGCAGTAGTGTAGCAGGGGATTATCTAGAGAAATAAAGGGTGTTTTTACACTCTTAACAGTGTTATTCTGTGCAATCAATAGTCCTGGTTTGACTTGAACACCCATTGTATAATTCCCACCATAATGTTCTCAACTTCAGCGTATCATATAGATTTTTTTTATTATTATTATTATTTTTAACTGATATGGTCCAACTTCATTATAGACTGTGATTCGGGTATGGACACATCCTTGATTAGATTTGGTTTAGTTAGTAATTAATGTACTGTACAAAGATCATCACAATTAATAAATATACATGATGTGATCATAACAGACTAAGTATTCTTTTTTTTTTTTTTAAACAACTGTTAAAGATTTTTCTTTGTGATGATCTGTGTGAATTTGGGTCACTTGATTATATATATTTATAACTTATAACCTGTTAAAGCCATTCAACCAATTTTCAATTCTTTGATCAGCCTACTTGATGGACCAGGGAAAGCCAGTTAAGCTTTTTACCCAATCAGATGCCAGGAAGTATAAAATACTAATTAGTGTCACCTGTGAGGCAGCACATTTAGAAGGACATCAAGGTAAATAAAAAGAGTGTTTGAAGTGCAGTATAAAACTAAATAGCTGGTCTAAACATTTATAGAACAATGGAATTAAAACAAGTTGGTGGTTTTGTTTTGCTGGTTCTTGTGCTGGTTAAAGCACAAGAACCAAATGTGGGGAAAATTAAGGGTTCTGTAGAAACACCCTTGCTGCAGTATGAGTCTGTTCCTATCCCCAGTGTAACTGCAGAATGCAACGAGACCGCAGTGTATGTAGAAGTGAAGAAAGAATTGTTGGGATTTTTACTTGGTAACTCCATCAGCATTTCTGCTCTCACCCTGGGAAGCTGTTCTGCTAAAAAGGACGATCTTGCATCACAAATCCTTATCTATGAATCTGAACTGGATGGCTGTGACAGCAAGATGACCGTAAGCTTTTCTTTCCTGAAATAACTTGTTCTGTTCAAGGCTCATGGTCATCCTGTTTTACTTTTCTCTCAGGTGACTGAAGATGAACTGGTCTATGTCTTTACTCTTGGGATTACTTCAGAGCCTTCAACTAGTGATCCCATTTCAATTGAGTGTCACTACCCAAGGTGGTACTTTCTCAGACTAAACATGTTTAAGTTTACTTGGACAATGTTTTACTCAGTTTCAAATATTTTCTAGATTTCGTGATGTTCACAGAAGTTCTGTGGTGCCCAAGGATCCTTCTGAAGCTGCTGAGGAACCTTTTCTTTTCTCCTTGAGGCTAATGATGGGTTTGTATTATGGTTTAAAATGTAACTTGTTGCCTTGAAAATGAGCTTCTAATGAGGTTTCTTCTTGTAGATGATTGGATATCTGAAAGACCATCCAAGAAGTACTACCTGGGTGAGCTTATAAATATCGAGGCATCGGTACTGCCGTTCAACAGTGTCCCCCTGCGTGTCCTTGCAGATGGCTGTGTTGCCACTGCAGTCCCTGACCTCGGTGCAGTCCCCAGATATTCCTTCATTGAGAACTACGGGTAAGTAAGGTTCCTTGGAGCCTTTGTAGCTGGACCTGAGTGTTCCTAATTGTGTAACACTTTTTTTTTTTAAGGTGTTTGATTGATGCCAAGCTTACGCAGTCCAGTTCCCACTTCATGCCCCAAATTGAAGCGGCAAAGCTGAGGTTTAAGCTGGATGCCTTCATGTTTCAAGAAGGGAATAGTAGCTTGGTAGGTAATAACTGTTTAGACAAGTGTACTTTAAACTGTAATGGCCACTGTTTAACTGTAACGTTCACACGATTTGCCAGGTCTATGTTACATGCTTCTTGAAGGCTAGAGCTGAATCTGCTCCTCCTGATGCTCTGCACAAGGCTTGCTCTTTCTCTGATGACGGGTGAGGCTGATATGACTCTATGATGGTAGTACAGTGCTAATGAGCTGTGAATACTAAAGCATCATGACCTTTTCCTATAGATGGACTGCTATGTATGGTGCTGACCAGGTGTGTAGCTGCTGTGACGACAGCTGCAGCTTGTGGAAGGAACCGGATCAATTGGGTACAGGGACATGTTTATTCTGTGACCCTTAAGCTGTTGTTGAGGCAAAGTTTTAACTTGTAACTGTGGGGATAAAGCCACAAAGTGTTAATTTTCTTTTTAGAGTGAAAATTTGGTGTAACTTGGGGCAGTCTTTCGAGCTACTAGCTCCTTTCTGCTTAAGTAACATCAAAACATGGCTGCTCATACAGTGTAAAGTGTGCCTTTAGGTATGTTCTGTACTTTAGAATTGGCAATTTATTGCAATATTGGCTTTTTATTAATCAAGTTGCATGTAAAACCTTGACCATTTAAATAAAAATAAATAAATAAATGCTTGACGCTAATGTAAGCTGACTAGCTTGTTCTCAACGCTCCACGACATTGTCACCTGGTTACCTTGTTTGTTACTCGGTAGAGTAGATCAGTCTGAGATGTCACTTGGGTCTGTAACTGAATGTATGGCTAAAGTAGCTAAGAGCTACATGCTTTTATGTTGGAGGTGTGTAGGTTGTTAATTTGAATGCTAATTTTTTCCCTTCCTTTTCTCTTTCAGGACGGCAGCAGGCAACACAAGTAATGCTTGGCCCGATCACAGTTGAGGATAACTTGTTTTGAAATAAAAATGTTACAAAAGCTGTTTTTGTAGTTGTGAATTAAACAATGACCGAGCCAGCCATTAAACTTGCAAATTTATTGCAAAATTACTTAATTTTGCTAAAAATTTGCTTCAGTCCGGTGTGATCCGATATGCAAAATTAAGTAATTTTGCATAGCGGATCACACGGGTCTGAAACTATCCCTTTGGCTTGGTGTACTACGTTTGAGTGGTTTATAGGCTTAAAGGAGCAAGACTTGAGGCTTTATTTGGAAGGTGTTGATTTCCAAGAAATCAGTTTGATTTTAAATGTAAAAAAGCAACGAATTATGTTCATGTTTCCTAAATTTCCTATAGGGCTCCCTTTGATTCACATGTGTAATGCAGTAAAGGTATTTCTGAAGTGCTTATGAGGGGCTGTCTTGTATGCATGCCCCTCGCACTGATCCCGATTTAGAACTGTGGTAAGAGGAGCTGTGCTTTTAAATGACCAGTCTAAACTGTAGTTCTTAATACTACTACAGATAATGACCGACCATAACACTTGAAACTATTAAAGGCCTAAGGTTTCCCCCACCCAAATTAAATTCCATTTGCTGAAATATATATTTTAACAGTTGCCATAAGTGAGGTCAGGCTCTAAAGTCGAAAGAGAAGACTTGGCAAAGGGTTAACATCTGATTCATCCCAAAAAGCGGTGTCCTGATCACATTCCATCCTTAAGAACCCATGTCTTCATGCAGCTTGGTTTGGGTCTCTTACTTCCACTGAAGGAGAAATCTTCAATTCTGTGCTTCCAAATTTTGAGAACCGTTTGGAGAAGAACCACATGCGCATGATGGTAATGTGTTCCCAAATATTTGGCTAAATTTAAAGTGTCTCCACTCACTCATGACAAAAGGTGGGGTTAATTGTGAAGTGTACCTCAGCCAGTCACTAGAGGGCCATAGAGACATTTTGGCTTCACATTTAAACCCCTTGTCAGACATGCGTGAATCTTATCAGATGTGCAAATGCAAAGTATTTGAGGATTCCAGTTAGCCAGTTTTGTATATGTCATCTGACTAGTTTGGTTGTCACATCTATCGACACTATCACTTAACATCTTGTATTTATTGTTAATCGCACTGGATTTGTGTGGGATCTCCAGTCGCCTCCTAAAAATTCGCAAGAAACCTCTCTGGGTTTGGTTAAAAGCTATGAATCAAAAGAAACCACTATTTTTACTTTGCTTATAGAAGCTTTATAAATGAGCATCCATAACCAAAAAAAAAAACATTTACTACACGTTGTACTGTTTCTCAATCACCATCTTAAAGCTTTCAAGGTAATTGTTGCCCTTGGTGTAACAAACTGTTATCATTTGCAATCCAAAGACGTCATGGATTCCAAGTGAATCTTTAAGTAGGACCATATGGAGACACCCTTAGCAGGAGACTTATGCTTTCCAATTGTTTAGGACTCCAAACATGGTGTAGGGGAAACTCTCTGGATCTCTGGTATCTCAGTGGTAGCATGTAGGCATGGATTTGGTACATTTATATTGAATCCAGTGAGGAGAAAAAGTTTTCAGACACTTCCAAGTTTTCCACCTTTCATTATGTTTCAAACTCAGCATAAATGAATTTTAATCATTTATTCTCTTCATTCTACACACAATACTCCAAATAAATTGAAAATGTTATTTTAAATTAAAACAGAAAAATTCCATTTACATTAGTATCCAGACCCAACAATTGGTTAAAGCCATGGCGGCTTTTGGCACCTTTGGCACTCATGACGGCCTCAAGTCTGCTTGTGAGTGATGCTACAACCTTGGCACAACTTTCTTTTGGACATTTCTTCCATTCTTCTTGCCAAAATAGTTCAAGCTCAACCAGGTTGGATGAGAACAGCCATTTCAGGTCTCTCCCATGAGCTTAGCTATCACACAAGATCTCCAGAACTGGTTGCCAAAGACAATAAATGTAACTTATGATCAAATTGGAAATTACCTCATATGTAGGGGACCGGTATTGGTAATATTTTTGGAACGGATTATCTGCACTTACATTATTTCCTCTATGGTAAAATACATATCGCAATATGAAATTTCGCCTAAAGAACTCCGGGACTGATTAAATTCGTATGCCGAGGGTCTGCTGTAGGTATGTACCCAGATTTTGGGGAAAAAATAGTAAGGCTCAATGCTTTTCAGTCAGTTGTGTCAGTATTTTTTTTTTATTTGAGAGAGAGAGAACGAGAGGAAAATATTTTTGTATAGTGTAACACTTTACACTTTGTAATTTTTGTTGTGTTTTGTGTAGGCTTCAAGAAGGTTTCCTCCCTCAGTGGCTTTAAGCTGCATGAAAAAAAAAAAGGCCGCCTTTTTTTAAATGGGCGTGGTTTATGGGCGGGGTTTAAACTAGACAACCAATAGAGGTGGACATCCTTTTGAATAATAAAGAGCTGGAAAGAAAAAGCACCCCTGCGCGGCTGAAATGCGCTCAGGAGAAGGACGGAAGCAAGCAAGCGGTGTGGGGCAAATCTGAGCACCTAAATAACCCCATCATCATCATCCTCAGTCCATGCCATAGAAGAGCGGGAAATCAAGTTTACTGAGTGCTACAGTGAACTCCTGTTTGTGTTTTTCATTGCAGCACAAGGAGGAGAAGGAGACACACAGATGGTGAGTAGCTAACAATCCGCGAGGGGCCGTGTCTCTATCCGCGGCTTCCTCACTTTAAGAGCGCGCTCGGCAGAACAGCGCGCGAACAACACCTAGTGCACTCCGTATCGCCCGCGCGCGTTATCTGGGCTACGGCCCGCGCGCGCGTCCCGCCGCTGCTTCCTATTGTGATGGAATCGTTGTTCGTTATTTACGTTAAATCCAGACAGTTTCTGCGCGTTTATTGTTGATTGTGATGATGATGATGAAGATGCACATAAGAAATGCATTACAGCGCGATTCGTGTCTGTAACAACCTTCACATTTACAAAGGTTTCATCCGAGCTTTGTGATTACAAAAAAAAAAGAAAGAAAGAAAATTAAATAACAATAGCAAGTAAATCATAAGTAAATGCGGTATCTTAGCAACATAAGGGAATGTAACATTGTAACATTTACTTCCGGTTTCATTCTCAGGATAAAAATTGCAATTTGATGATGATGATGATGATGGTGGTGTTTTTTCTTCTAATTGACTATTGAGCTAATTGACTTTTTATTTTATTCTATTGCATGTCATATGTTATTGTGTTTATATATAGATATAGATATATGTGTGTGTGTGTGTGTGTGTGTGTGTGCAGTCAGTGCAAGAATAATGGATTGGAGATGAATGGAAATCAATCAATTATTCTTTTAATTTAATGATGTAATGCATAAGTCATTTCTAAGCATATTCAGCTTTTTTATTTTATTTTTTTTAGATATTTTAATGATTTTAAAAATTGGATAATCCATTAAAAAATATCTAAGAAACAGACAGGTCTTTTGTCATCGCTTAAAGATGACTTCTTTTTTTTTTTCTCCCTAACATCACTTGTATTGAAAGTTAATGGATGGTCCATGTGGGACAGTATAAGTAAAAAAAAAAAAAAAAAAAAAAGTATAAATATTATCACTATTACAACTAATCAAACAAACAAATCATGTAGTGTGTGTTTATAAATGGAAAATGGTTACTGTTTCTGCGGAAGGTTTTTTTAAATAAAAAAAAATTTTTTTTTAAAGGCACTATATATAAAATATAAAATGATGAAAATCAAATATTATGAATGAAACTAAAAACAAATCATCTTAATATAATAATTTAATTGGAATTTAAACCAACCTTCACATTTCCAAAGGTTTCATTTCTGTACTGTTACAGAACAAAAAGAAATTAAATAACAATAGCAAGTAATTATAAGTAAATGCGGTATCTTAGCAACACGAGCTAATGTCAAAATTACTTCTGGTTTCAGTCTCACAATAAAAGTTGTATTTAGATGATGATAATATTGTTGGTATCAGCTAATTGACTTTTTGTTTGTTTGTTTAATGGCTAAGAAATTGATCACTTTTTAAAATGATTATTATTTTTTTTATAAACATTACATATAGTAAAAGTATCTGTGGGACAAAAAAAAGAGAAGGATATAGCTGAAATGACTAAATGAATAAATGAATCAATAAATAAACCGTCAAATGTTTTTATAAAACCATAAACACACTACGCAAAAAATGTCTAAACAGTTTTAAACAATCCCTAGTTTATTTGCCGTTTGTAAGAATGAATTACATTTTTAGGCCCATGTTGCTTTATTAACCTCAGCGTAGCTAAACAGCTCCTATCCACACTATACTTTCAGTTTGTCCTTAATATGATGATCATAACCTCATAGACTTGTGCTACTGTTATTGGAAACCTGATTTAAATGCCACTCGAGTAACATCGGTGAAAATGAAAACGAAAAAGTCTAACGTGATCTGAAACTTCATGATCAACATTCTTTCTATGTTCAAGTGTCAGATGAGAAAAATGGCAGCTGATAAAAGAAAAAGGGGGAAAAATCTGTAGATTATGTGTTTGAAAATCTAATTATTGAAAAAGGATGTGTTTTTGAGCTTTTTGTGTTGTTAGTTAGTTGTTACAGATTATAGACACCAGACAAAATATAGATTTGGAGATTAGTTGGAGGCGACTGGGATGAGCGCGAGGATGATGTCACATCCTGGTTAATAAAACACAACCTCAGTAAACACCGCTGTGGTTTATCGCAGATCCTCAATTTTAGTTCATGTAGTCAATATACATTTAATGTATATTTAATATATACACACAGTCAGTCAACCTGTTTGTTAATTGGTGATTTCTGAGGCTGGTGACTCTAAATGAACGTCTCCTCTGCAGAAGAGGTAACGTTTTGGTCTTGCTTTCCTGGGAAGGTCGTCATGGGAGACAGTTT
>JAQMYI010000008.1:3798519-3824959 GCA_030014275.1 Clariallabes melas
TAAAATGAACGCGAAGAAAACGCACTAGAAGCGTTTTCCTTGCGTTCGTTGGGATTTGAACGCCAAGAAAAAGCTGCGTGCAACGTTTTTTTGACGCCGTATAAACGCGCTACGGATGCTATGAACGCCAGAAAAACTGGGTTTTAACGCCCGTGTGAACAAGGCCTAAAGGGCGAACCTAACACGTTAGATTACTCGTTACATCAAAAAAGTAATCCGAGTTACTTTGTAACACGTTACACCCGAGACTTATCCGCACTCCGGTTATATTAAATCTTCTGTTGTCTTATCAGAGACACGGATCAACGTCCTCCCTGTAGTCCCGATCTCGCTCCATCCGACTTTCATCCCTTGTGTTTGGTCCCCTGAAGGCAGCGCTACGAGGACAAAGAGTCACTTCTGATGAAGAAGTGAAGACAGCGGCGCATTCGTGTCTCGCAGCTCAACCGTACGGGGTTTTTAACAAGTGAACACGTATTTGTACGTATATGTATATTATATTATGTATATTTTTTCTAAAAGTTAATTCAAACTAATTTAACAGCTGGAGTGCGGATCATTTCTGACTTTTGATAAATCATATGTAACACGTTGTGAATGGTTTTTTACAAACACTCTCTCCATACACGCGGGAAATTCACCCTTTTTTCTTTTTTTAAATAGTATATTTTATTCTTCTATTTTTTAAATACTATTTAAAAATGCATGGCCGGATCAGAAAGTTGTCATAAGCGCAGACTTTTGTTCATGCTTCGGAAATACAGTACCAGTCAAAAGTTTGTGCACCCCTTCTAATTCCATGGTCTTTCCTGATTTTTATTTCTACCTACATTAAACATAAAACAATACTGAAGGCGTTTATCCAAAATATACAATAATCTCCTTTAAACTGTTGATATCGAGCTGCTGCGTCTGCTCTTTAAATCCTTCATAACGGCTCTAATCTGAGGTGCTGGTTGTTAATTGGGGATTTCTGAGGCTGGTGACTCTAAACGAACGTCTCCTTGATTCACGGTCCGAACAGAGCCTCACCGAGAAGGTTCGGATCCACCTCGTTCCAGTCGAAAGAGGTCAGAGGAGCGCAGAAGTCTGAGTTCTTGTTGTTGTTCAGGAGGCACTCGAGACGCGTCTCTGTCTCGTTCACCTGAGACGGAGAGAGAGAGAGACACAAAGAGACACAGAGTGAGAATAAGAAAGAGAGACAATGAGCGAGAGAGTTATATATAAAGCGGTGCAGGCTACAGACCCTCCAGATGCGAAGGTAGTCTCCGCTGGTGGCCAGCAGGTCCGGGTAGACGCCCTTGGTGTCTGGGATCCACATGATCTTGGTGGTGGGGTACGGGTGATCGAACGTGTTCCTGCACACGAACTCGCTGCTCTCCTCGTCCAGACCCACGAGCTGCACCTACACACACACACACAGTGTCAGGAGCAGAAACGACCTATTAAAGCAACAACAAGCCATAAATGAAGTTTAAAACCGAGAGAGAGAGCACAGATTATAATACTTTCAAGAACCAGTTTTCTTTAAATACATAAAAATAAATACACAGACACTTTTATAATGATGCCAGAAATGTATTTAATCCACTTAATATGATTTAAACATCAGATTTACTTGCACAGTAATAATAAGTAATACGATATTATCACGATACCTCTTGTAAAAATTTGCATTGCAATTCTGTAAATATCACAATTTTATAAATATCTTGATTTTTAGAATTTCCAAAACGATTCTAAACAAACTTAGTCAATACTTTGCTCCTGACCCACAGGATGTTGTGCTGCCTGACAGTTTGCGAATTATATAGGATTAGAGACAAACTGTAAGATTTTATCACCTCAAATGCACATACACAGTGTACAGAAACGGGTCTCGCAACGGAGGAGACAGTATTCACAGTTGAGTATGATCATGAGCGGAGTTTAAAAAAGGTGACGGAGCGATTCATTCCCATCATACACGTCCCGTTCCCCCGCTCTTACACCACCTGATGCCTACTTGTGGAGTGTGTAAAAGGAGAGTGTGTTCAACTGTGAAGATCTACCCAGATTTCTCCTGAAAGTTAGGTTCTTACAGAACCGTCATGAATATTCTGGGGAAATCGTCTTAAGCCCTTTTCGAATCGGATTAGTTTGTCCGTAATCATTTTTTTCCACACGCCTCCTCAATGATAAACATCTCACACGTGGACAGCAAGAAGATGACACGGCTTCTGGCAGGTGGTTGTTTTTACAAACCCGGATGTGTCAGGTGTGCTGCGAAATATTTAAAGCGATACAGTATAAGTATAAAGTAACGCTTTCTAACTGCAGCTCCTATTTCCTTTTGTTAATTCAATTAATGTTCTTTTCTTTCTTTCTCCTCCGGACACTGATTTCCTGGAAAGCGTCTACACTCGAGGTTTAATCTCTGATCCCTCACATATGCTCGAGTGTCTCTCCTAAACCCTGCAGTTTTCATTTCATCACTTATGAAGCGTGTAACATCCAGAGCGGGGACACCGATACACGCTACAAGACTAAACACGCCATAAGGCAACAAGCTGTGAAGTGACGCGTCTTAGTTACAAATGTGTTTCAATAAATGTTATTGATTATTGACAAAATTTGTTTTGTTTGATGAGAAACTTTTAAGCAAATAAGTATTTTTAAACAATTGTTACAAGAAAAAAAAAATTAGTTCAGAATTGTTTTAAGAAATAGTCATACAGATCTGTGACACTTTAATTTATGAATTTCATAAATAAATATTTGACACTCAATTATATGTTAGTATTAAATATTTAAAAATCTATGAAATATTTCAGTAAATTAACAGAGATAGAACAAAATTAATAAATTGTAAAAATTTTCATCGTATTTATTATTTATTCATTCAGCCATTTACTTATTACATATTTATTCCTAGTGCTGATAAATAAGTATCGTTAAATGTATGCACTATAATGATAATAGTTAATAACTATGGATATTTTTATTTTCATATTTATTTCAGAATTAATATATGTATAATTGTACAATATTATAAATATGAATGTTAGAGTTAAATTGTTTACAATCATTTCTTTCTTTCTTTATTTTTGTGTTATGTTCAAATTAAACAGATTATTTAAATATTTAATTACATTTTAGTACACTTCACATTTAATTTAAACATATAATTTCTATTATTTAAAAAATATATATATATATATTTCATACTTTCATTCCTTTTTAAAAATGCAATAAAAAAGTTTTTATAAATAAATATGACAATTCAAACATAAATAATTGTTTTTATAAATAGTCTCAAGATTGTGACACCTTATATGTTTTATTTGTTTTTAATAAATAAGCAAATATTATATACTGTATGTATGTTTTTATTTAGAATTTCAATAATTATATAAACAAACAAAACATAAATATTTATTTACAGCAGTTTATCTGTAATAGAGGTTTCTTTTCATTACATTTGCATTTATTCATACATTGATTTACTTTATCAATGTATGTCTAATTAATTTGCTTTACTAACACATTATTAATCTATAATGATTAGAATGAATAATTACGTATATTACTATAAAGCTAAAATATTTACTTATTATATATTAGTTATTCATAACATACAAATTGTCCAAAAAAAAGATTCAGATTGCTTTTATAAATAAATATTTCAGACTTTACACATAATTTACATCTTTTTAGCCTTTTTATTTATTATTTCATTTATTTCTTCTTATAAAAATGTAACTACATTTGTTTAGCACATTGACACGACATACATTTTTTACATTTTTCTGTTTTTTAAATATATAATTAATTTTATTTTATATTATAATTTATATACATATATAAGTACATTTATAACCTTTATAGTTATATTATACCAACAATAACAAAAAATTTTCTATGAATAAGTAAACAATTTTTGACCAGAGCTGCACAATTAATTAATTGCATAAAGAAACGAGATGGGGATACGGACCTGTGCAGTTATTTAATCCACAAAGAGGCTGCAATTTATTACAGGTAATACTGTAGACGCACAGTCAGGAATTTATGTAGAGTTTGTTCATTAATTAAGTGATTTTTTAAATAAATATAATAAGATCATTTGTCAAATTATTCGCTGTTAGTCTGGATAAAAACATTTGAATGCAAAATGGTAGTCACATGTTGTAGTTTAATAAATCAGTAAAGCAGTGTGTGTAAATAATTGCGATGCGATTTTTGATATTGAACCGTGCGGACCTTGAGCTCTGACACTGTAACCCTGAATACCGGAGGTGGGGAAAGTCTCCAATCTGCCTTTTTCTTTAAAATCTAAAAGTGAATTAGTCTCAACCCCACTGATTGCACACACTTACACCAGTCTCAAAACACCGTGAGCGCTAATTAGACTAATAAGGTGTGTGTTAGAAGCTCGGCACGCTCGCGTTAGAAGCTGCACCAGCCGCATGCTTGCAGCCACCTAACCCGCGCGCTCACTGTTGAGGTGCGTTCAGAGACTTTGATGGCGTTTGAGGCAGGAAAACATCGAAGTTAAATGCAGATAATCCGTTCCAGTCACCCAAAAATATTACCAATATATTTCCAACACTATACAGTAAGTCCCTTGCATATGGAATGAGTTCCGTTCCGAGAGCTTGTTCGTAAGTCCAATTTGTTCATAAGTACAACAAACATTGTCCAGGTACTAGGATACTAACACAATTGGCTACACATAGTATAAAACTAACATGTTCCATGATCTTGTCCTTGTTCTTTAGGAGTCGTGCCAATGGTAGAACGATTCATGTTAAAACAATGAGCGATGTCCGCAATCTTTTCACCTCGCTCCATTCTCTCAATTATTTTCTCTTTTGTCTCCATCTTTATTGCTTGACGCTATTTTGCGGTACCAGCTTCATCGCCACTGCTTTTACGCTTGCTTCTGGACAAGCTGTACGCCGAACATGTGATCTAACTTCTGCGACTGAACCTACACGAACGCATGTTCGTATGCAGGGGACTTACTGTATATGCAAAAATATAGTTTTATTGTTGGAAATTGGTAATATTGGTAAGATTTTTGGGTGGCTGGAACAAATAATCTCCATTTACATTATTTCCTATGTGAAAATGCTTTTGCATTCCGGATTAAATTCATATTGATGAGGTATCACTGTATTTTAAATTAATTTGTATTGTTTAAATGCTGCCCTTGCTTTTTAAGTGAGAAAACTAATGTTACATTTAATTAACCAGTAAACTTTTTTTAAAGGTTTAAAATTATAACAATTGGGGTGGAAATGTAATATTGAATCGGGATATTTATAAAAATCGTGAATCGCAAGATTAATTGAATCGGTAAACAGAGTGGCTCAAAACAAACTGCTGCTGCAGCAATGATTTGTGGTAAAGCACATATTAAATCACAACTAAAGGCTAATAAAAAAGTTTAATAAAGCTAATTGCTCACCTTGGTGTTGCACCACCCACTTAAGTTTCTGAGTGGAGCAACAAAAACGCATTTCTATTGGCGTTGCATTATCAAAAATTGCTTGCGTTAAAATCATCCATTGTGCCTTTTTTTTTTTTTTCAAAACTCTGTAAGAATGGGAATTAGACTTAAAACCCATTCATTGCACACGCTTACACCAGTCTCAATACACAGCGAGCGCTAATTAGTCGAAAATTATGTGTACAAGCCTCAATCCGCGCATTCACTGTCAAGTTGAGTTTTGAAACTTTGGAGGCGGTAAAATATGGCACACTCAATTTTATTTCATCCTGTTTGGTAGGAGTGAATTATTTGCCAGGTTTACAGCGGAGGGCAGAGATACGCGATGCTCAGTAAAATGATAAATTCTTGTATTTGAAGTTTGCTTGGTTTTTTAAAGGGAGGAAAGTTACGTTATAAGGAACGGCCTACATTTAGTTACTTATTAAACTTTCTTTAATGATTAAAAAAAATGTAAGATCGTGGACAATTTTTTTTACATATAAAATAAGGGTATTTATTTAAAAAAAAAAAATCCGGAATCACATTATTTTTTCCCCCCCGCCGAATCGGTATCGAGGTATCGTGGTAATATCGTATCGGTGGGTGACTGCGGATTCCCGTCTCTACTGAACACAGAAACAGAGCTAAAAACAAAAAAACCAATCAGCGGCTGCAGCCAGCCATGACGCGCGTGTTTATTAAAGTAACATTACGTCAAAGCTTATGAAAGATAAAAGAGTTGAATGAGGCTGAAATTGTTACTTTGTTGTTGTATTCCTCCACGAAGCTGCCGAGCGCGAGGCGGAAGCGCTTGTCGGGCCGCACGCTCCAGTTCATGGCGTAAACCGTCCAGGGCGCCTCGTACTTATAGATCTCCTTCCTCTTGCCGTGCAGAGACATCTCTCCCCTCGGATTAGACACAGATTGTAGAGAAACAACCGCCGTGTGTGAGAGCTCTGTGTTAAGGCCGGGAGCCGTTCACACACACACACACACCAGAATGTCCCACACTGCTTCTGCTGCTGCTGTTTTTCTCTCTAGACAAAGGAGACTGTCATGGAGAAACACACACCACACACACACCGACCCGCAACGCAGCTAAACACCCGGGTTTCTCTCCGCGGACTCACTGCTCAACACCAAACTCATGCACAACTTCACAATCCTGGCCTGGTTTACATCAATAACAATAAAAATGTTCTGCGTTAAAAAGAAAAACCCTCCCGTGTGTTTTTTTTTCGGGTCAGCAGAAGAGACAGAGGATTTCTCATCCAGAATGTCTTTCAGAATAAAAGTCGCCACCTGAAGCAGACGAGATTCAAGTCCTAATTTTGTCTCACACACAATCATGCACTGTAGGATGCAGGAAGCGTGCAATGAAATGCTTGCAAGACTTAAAGAAGAAAGACGATGCTGCAGTGAATGCTGCAATACTGCACTAGACGTCCGTACGCTACACTGAGCCTACACGTGGTTCTTTACACAACACTTCTATACACTAGAATAAATAGACTATGAACTAGAAATACACAATGAATGACACTAGGAAGATACTGGAAATACACTATGAAAGACACTAGGAAGTCATGAAAAATCCACTAGGAAAGACACTAGAAATACACCATGGAGGACACTAGACAGACACTAGAAAATACACCATTAAAGACACTAGAAAGACACTGGAAAAAGTTGTGAGAAATACACAATGAAATACACCATGAGAGACACTAGAAATACAGTACATCATGAATGACACTAGAGAGACACTTATGAAATACACCATAAAATATACTGGAAAGACAATATGAACTAGAATAAATACACTATGAATTCTGTATACTGCATTACAAATACACTAGAAATACATTATAAATACATTATGGAAGTCACAAAAACGACACTAGATATACACTAGAGACATTACACTGTATCTACACTACACTTAGAATAAATACATTATGAACTAGACAAAAATACACTAGAAATACATTATACATACATTATGGAAGACACTAGAAAGACACTATGAAATACACCATGAGAAACACTAGAAAGACAACAGAAATACATCATGAAAGACACTAGATAGACTCTAGAAAGACACTATGAAATACACCATAAAATACACTGGAAAGACAATAAGAACTAGAATAAATGCACCAGGAACTAGAATTCTATACACTAGAAATACACTAGAAATATATTTTAAATAGATTACGGAAGACACTAGAAATACACGAGAAATGCACTAAAAGTACTCTATAAAATACACTATAAAACACTATAAATGACATTCGAAAGACACTAGAAAAACTTTAAATGCACTAGAAAGACAATATGAACTAGAATAACTCTGTTATGAACTAGAATTCTATACACTACACTTCTATGAACTAGAAATACTGTCTGCTGCAATATTAGAGAGAACACAAGAGAATACAATTAAACTTAAAAAGGAGGTAGATGTTATTTGTGCTGAAAATAGTGAAAATGGTGTCTTCAAAAAGATCAATTAGAGTTTAAGGTTGATGATGATGTAGGAAATTAACTAAGGAATACAAGACAGCAGGGCATACTGTTATAGGAAAATAATCAACAATGAGGTGGGGTGTTGCATCCTGACACAAAGTATTGGAGTGTTAACAATAATTGAATGTTTCAAAGTGTTACATTTCTTTAAATATAACAGCAATGACAAATTTATGTTTTATTCAAGAAATGTAACACTTTGAAACATCTGCACACATTTCTTGAATATAACAGCAATTTGTCAATGATTGCATTTATAAAATGGATTTAAAAACCACCAAGTTTTTAAAAACTTCTTTGTAAAAATAATAATAGTAATAAAAGACTGGAGACTGGAGACTCCTTCTCAAAATGCTTAGTACAATTTCCTGTGACAGTTTTTCACTATGAAAATAATGATCTACATTTTATATTATATTTTTTTAAAAAGAGCTTGAAAATACTTTAAAACTATAAGCTGATTACTCTTAGCCGTGGTTTAAATATAGCCAGACTCTTCTTGTGGGATATTTTTAAACCGTTCTGCACACACCATGCCAGGGTCCTGAAATGTAGGTGTGCACATGCGCGAAAATGGTCTACCGTCATCGATAAAGGAGTCGGTTCATTGAGTCAAATCTGTAAGGAGGAGGAGTCGTCTTACTTTAAGATATGAGGGGTAAACATATTTATTACCGGCATTGATATAACTAAATAAATACTGCCAATGAAGAAATGACACGGCATATTACATTGCAATCACATTACATGGGTGGTTGTAAAAAAAGAAAGCAGTGAATTTGATGAGTCGCCGAAAATGTCGACTCTTTTTGCAAAGTCAAATGACTTGATTCACCAAAGCGCATGCGCAGTGAAAGTCTTCATGACAGAACCTGGGAGTCTCGCAAGGACCTGCTAACTGAAACCACAGGGCCAGGCTTTAAATATAAATATATATTTATATTAAAGGAGGAAATACTGCAGGTAAATACATACACTGTAAATGTGTGCTGTTATTTGTGGTAAAATAGTTTAAAACGTGAGTGTTTCTTCGATATTTGTCGCGTTGATGTGCTTCAACTACGTGCTAAGGTAGCTAGCATAAAAAACGTTTTCTCTCGTGCGTTGCTCGAGCGTCATGTTATAATGCTAATTTAATAATAAAACAGTTTCTAACACGGATTAAAACGCATCGATTGTTTTTACACACGCTGGAAAACAGGTTTGTGTGCATATACTTTGTGTAACATGTACTTTGTGTAACATTAGCAAGAGGCAGCTTGTGAAACTGCTAATGCTAACTAATAAGTTACCTCGTCGAATAAGCGCACGCGACGCGGATGTAACGCTAGTTAGCATTTGCTTAAACGTGTAATTAAGTTAATTAAGCATGTTAGATAAACTTACATGTTTAAAGTTGTTTCACTAGGTTATTCAGCTAAAGCTGAAGGGAATCATGGTAAAGTGACAAAGCTAATCTGCTAGTCTGGTATTAAAGGGGTTTATAAGTAACGTTAAGTAGTTAGTCAAAGATCATTAATTCGCCAATTCTTCAAAATGTAAAATTTCACCTTCCCTACCAAGTTAGTTCTTTATAATGCACTGTGTCCTGATTTTTTCCCCCTTAAACAGTCGAGTGAAGGTAAGAACAGGAATCACAATAGGAAATTGATTGAGCAATAACATGAATGTATCATCATAGAAGGAGCAATACCTCTGGGCCTGAATGAACAGTATACCTTCACCTGAAGGTCAAAAGACACATTTTGGACAGAGAGGACAGGGGTAAAAAAAAAAAAAAAAACATCTCCGTGCAAGTGGAAATTCCTTCTCTCAATAGCCGTCTGCTATTTTATGTTGCGTTTTCATCCTTCCCCAGAAATATCAAGACCTCTTTATATGTCCAGAACTAATACCTAAAGAACACAGCAGGAATTTTCAGACAGAGGAGAATCCTTTGACCTTGGAGGATTCAAATATGAGGACCAACTTCCCTCAGACTGAACAAGCTACTTGCATGGATGTGTAGTGAAATGTTTCTACCTAACAAGAAAGAAGTCCAGTATTGCCATGACTCAATTCCCAGAAAACTTTAATCCTGCATCAAATAAAAGTTAAAGCTTAAGAGAAACAGACTTTGTCATTTATGTAATACTATGGAATTTTTTTTGGTAGCTCTCAGAAACTAGCAGTAGTAAAGAGAATGTAAGAATAAGACAAAAATAGATAATTATACTAAAAACATAGCTATAACCATGTATACAATAGAATATATATGTGGTGGGACTCGGATGGTGCAAACAGGAATTGTCAATAAGAAGAAGGTATTACACAAATTATTTTAATTGTATTTACAATTATATTAATTTGGATGTAAAGTGTTTATGCTAATCTGTATATAATTAACACTCTGCTTGGAGTTAGGACTGAAAAACTGAGCCGGGAAATACTATTTGTTTACGTAATAACAGAAGGGGAATAGGGGGATAAGGGTGTTTTAACCGTATAATCCTCGATGCTAATCCGGTTGTTTGAACCTTAAGCAGAGTAGATGTGCATGTTTAAAACACTTAGATTTACAGCTAACTCTTGCCCAGCATTAACCTAGCATTACCCTTGATATAATTTCTGCATGTACATTGGTTTTGGTTCTGTGCTTCCAGGCTGAGTAAGCGATGAGGCGCTGTCTCTTGCTTCTCCCTGCGCTCCTGCTGCTGCTGGCTCTGCCAGATACCAGGGGGCGCTACAATGACGACTTCGACGACGGCGAGGACCTGGCCGAATTTGACGACAACGACTTCGCCGAGTTTGAGGACGTCTCGGAGGACCCTGCAGTCGAGGCAGAGAAAGAGCCTCCAACCAGACAGGTGCCTTCGTTTGCACCCGAGGACGAGGAGGAGGATGAAGACGAGGCCACGGTGGAGAATGAAGATGGGCAGGACGAGTTTGAGGATGGAGATGGACAGGTAAGATTGATGCACTTCCACAGCTGAGATGTAAGCCAAGGATGAGGTTCTTGTCTTCAACTGTGCCTCCCTCTACTTTTTTCAACTTTCTCTGATAATACAATTGCACAGCCCAAATGCAGCGAAATCAATTTGCTCATAAAGAAAGAGCATGGGATGTGAAAAACAAATTTGCTGGTTGTCTAAAGTTTTACTTAAAATTTAGCCAGCTACTTTATTTTAAATACTTCAGAAAGGCAGAAGGTCATGTACAGTGATTTTTTAAATACTTTTATTAGTCACTGGTTAAGGATTCCCTTGGCGTTTTCTGAATACACAGTTATATATTTTATTGTTTGTGTGCTTTTGCAGGATCAAGACATTTATACCATTTATGACAACGAGGAGTTTGAGGGCCAAGTTACGACCAGCCCGTCCAACAAGGACACGCTCACCTACCAAGAGGTAAAAATCTCGACACTCTAGCTATGCCGGACCACTTTTACACATGGATACTCAGAATGACCGACGACCCCGTATGTCGTACTTATGTGTCTTAGGTCCCAGCACATCTGCAGAACAGCTGGGAGAGCTATTACATGGAGATCCTGATGGTGACCGGTCTCCTGGCTTACATCATGAATTACATCATCGGCAAGAACAAGAACAGCAGGCTGGCTCAGGCTTGGTTTAATTCCCACAGAGAGCTTCTGGAGAGCAACTTCGCCCTCGTTGGTGAGCGTCTCTTCTTCTCATAACTGTACTCTGCTCTGAATTTTTAAAAATATTTCTTTCCTCATTGACCTTCGTTTGAAACATTTATAAATCTGGGCAGTATTAGGTAACTGATTATGTAAAACATTGTTCACTTTATTGTTGAGATTAATCACTTTGCTGTTTTTTGTATGACGTGCAGGTGATGATGGGACGAGTAAGGAGCCCACCAGCACAGGGAAGCTGAACCAGGAGAATGAGCACATCTACAACCTGTGGTGCTCAGGACGTGTCTGCTGCGAGGGCATGCTCATTCAGCTCAAGGTAGAGATGTTGGGGCAAGAAAAAAAAAACGCTCAAAAAGCACTTTTTAGTCAAAAATAAAAGCCACGAAATAGTTTTTATTTTGTAATGGTGTTTCAGGCTTAATGCTCTAATAAGTATTTAAGCTTATGACATGATGCAAAATGCAAATCTGAAACCATCATAAAGGCCAGGTAAAAAATATTTGTACAAAAAGAAAATATACACATTAATGGTTACTCATTAACATTCCTAATAAAATAGACAAATTAGAAATAAAGGTGACGGAAGAAGATATGATGCATCACAGTGCAAAAACATTGACTATTGACTAAGCATTGCAGATATGTACGATATCAGCATTCTGTTAATTAGGCATGTAATGCAGTTGCAATGTAAAACATTACATCTAAAGAGTTACTGTATAGAGAGTATGCTGGTCACATGAATGCATCTGGGTGGTAACGCCCAAATATTTCTTTATAATCTTTATACGGTTACATGACCTAGGGCTGGGCAATTAATAAAAACTAAATTTGTAAAACCAACAATCAGAACCTTTAATCTTGTCCATGCTAGATGTTTATTTATTTTAAAAATGCTTTTAATACTTTTCCCACTGTATGTTCATGTGCTGTCCCTTTGAAAACGTACAACTGCATGTGTAACATGGAGAATTTCTTTCCATTTTTTAACTGTTGAGGCAACCAAGTGTCTGTATGCCTGGTGACGCCTTGTCTTTGTGAATGCTCTTAAACAATGTAATAATATAGGATATTAAATGCAGCTCTGTTTGATTGTTTTTGCAGTTTCTTAAAAGGCAGGATCTGCTGAACGTGCTTGCCAGGATGATGAGGCCTGTTTGTGATCAAGTGGTGAGGGAATATTTATATGTGCACTCTATTAACTCTGTCTGTAGATTTATCTAAAAAGCTAGAGTGGTTAATAATTTTTTTTTGTTCCTCACTTTTTTCACAGCAAATCAAAGTAACCCTGAACGATGAGGACATGGACACGTTTGTGTTTGCAGTGGGAAACCGGAAAGCCATGGCACGCATGCAGAAGGAGTTGCAGGACCTGGTGAGGACACACTTTCTATCCTTTGTAGCAAACAGGAGCTCTCTGTCGCCCAACTATTATTTATTATTATTATAATTTTATTTTAAACATCCTTTGTGTTTCCGCCTATCTTGTTCTTCAGAGTGAGTTCTGCGGGGACAAGCCCAAGTCGGGGGCGAAGTACGGCCTCCCTGACTCTCTGACCATCCTATCAGAGATGGGTGAGGTCACGGATGGAGTGATGGACAATAAGGTGAGGTATAGGAAGCTAATGGTGGAGTCTGACCTACCAAAATTTTTCTACATTCTAGTATTGTATATTTGTTGTTAATAAATAATTTTGATTTCCTCTCGTCTCTTAGATGGTACATTACATCACCAACCACGCCGACAAAATAGAGTCCATCCATTTCTCGGACCAATTTTCTGGTCCAAAAGTTATGCAAGAGTAAGTCGTTTATTAATTTATGCATACTTGTGTGATGTGTATGTTTTAATGCGTATGAGCCCCTGAGTTTAAGGATGCAAACTTTAAACTGATTAACTTGCAAAGAGTCAGGTCGCCTGCATAAGACTAATCATGTGACCTTAGTGACGAGAACGAAGACAAATATTAAAAAATAAGCATGCAATAATATCCAAAATTACCCTGAATAAACTGTGGCCACAAACTTACTTTTAAAGTTCTAGATTTTAAATTGAGGTCTACGTTTAAACAGTTTACACTGATTAGCCATAGCATTAAAGCCACCTGGCTAAAATCGTGTGGATTCTCTTTGAACCACCAAAACGGCTCTAACTTTTTTGTCCATGGATTGGACTTGTTTGTCCAGAACGTCCCACCAATGCTTGACTGGATTTGGATTAATTTGGAGCCGAATTTAACAACTTGAGCACTTTATCATGTTCCTTAAACCATTCCTGAACATTGTGGCAGGGCGTGTTTTCCTGCTGAAAGAAGCAACTGCTATGAGGGGAATATTGCTGTTTCGTGGGTAGTAACCACTGCATACTGGGGGAAACCCACAAGACCTGCAGTACTGGAGAAACTCTGACTCAGGGTTCTGGCCATCACAATTCAAAGTCTCTAGAAAACTTTTCACATTTCTTTTCACCAATTTTTTATTATTTTTGCTAAACTTCAGACATGCCAGAAAATCCAGATATCGAGGTTGCAAAAGTACTTTTGTGAGGTTTGAAGGGATCATGAACGTTTTTTTTAATTCCATTGCTGACTGTAATGGGTTAGATTGCTGAAATAAACGTGTGATTTAAGTCACACTGGAGCACAGGTTTCCAGCGAATTAGCTGTATTGAACTGGATGTGTGGGGGCAGGGGAAACCCTAAAATGTATAGGAGACACAGAATCTGTCTTTTATAGTTAAAGGAATATTTTAAATGCAGATGACCCCTGCAAAGTCGCAGTTCAGAGTCCGCATCCCCAGTTGTTCGCAGATTTTTCTTTAGAACCTAACTAATAATTGTTTGCGGAAACTGCAAATCGCATCTGCAATTTCTTTTATGGCTTTTTTTTTGTTTTTGTGGCAATATATATATTTTTAATAATAAGCTATTAAGAACAATATAATTTTTATAACACAAATATGAATGTAAATGCAGCTAAATGTCCATATAAAATATAATCATGTCTACGTGTTTTAGTACTGTAGGGAGAACACAAAGCAACCGTAGAGGAAAACGCAGCTTGGGACAGTGAATTATTACTGTATTTATCCTACAGTACTTATACCAAAGAAAACATGCTTGTGTGAATTATAGTACATATAGGAGTAATGATATAGGTATCAGTACTTTTCATTGTAGCACTGCAGGAGACATAGCAGCAATGTACAGACCATTATATGGGATGTAATGGGTTAAACTGAGTTTGAAATCAAGTTGAAGTGTTTTGGGAGCATATTCAGGGCATAAAATATAAATAAAGGCAGTGATAGTTTGTTTGTTTTTGGACCACATCCAAAATTCTTGGGTTTTCACATGTGCTCTAGGAACGCAGCCTCCACGAATTTCAAGGGGTCGATTGTGTTGTGATAAAGAAAACAAAATAGTAGATTGTGGGTTTCTCTCATGAGCTCATTTGTTAATCTAAACATATAAATACCATTTTATCAGTTTTATGAAAGTGACAAGAGTATTAAGGAGATTACATCTTGTTGTATGTGTTATCTGTAAAACCCACACACAGAATTTATTGGAATTTAAACATGCCCCGTGACAATTTGTGTGTTTCAGGGAGGGTCAGCCCTTAAAGCTCCCTGAAACCAAGAAAACGCTGCTGTTTACATTTAACGGTGAGATACCTCAAAACACAGAGAACATGTTTCATAATTCTCTACCTGGACATTTTGCTGTCTGGGTTTGATGTTAAATACTTGTAACTGAGTAAAAAAAAAAAAGTGTGTATCTGTGATTCCAGTGCCTGGAATGGGTAACACTTATCCCAAAGATATGGACAGCCTGCTGCCACTCATGAACATGGTGATCTACAGTATCGACAAGGTCAAGAAGTTACGCCTCAACAGAGAGGTGAGCACTCGCGCTCGTGCACACACTCGTGCACACACTCACAATGATGTACCTTATGACAGATTCATTTAAAAAGTGTGTGTGTGTGTCTGTGTAGGGAAAGGTGAAGGCAGATCGTAACCGTGCTCGTGTCGAGGAGAACTTCCTGAAGCAGACTCACGCCCAGAGGCAGGAAGCTGCGCAGACACGCCGGGAGGAGAAGAAGAGAGCAGAGAAAGAGAGGATCATGAATGAGGAGGACCCTGAGAGACAGCGCCGCCTTGAGGTAGGAGAAGAGAAAATGCTGAGTCTGCAAAACGGTCAAGCCTACAGATTAGAATGGTATTTGTGAAGTGATCAATCGAGTGTAAAGTGACCATGATAGTCATATGCTTTGATTTGACATTTATGCCAGATGCCTTAACCAGACTTTTTAAAAAATGTTGTACGAAACAAAATTCAGTACATTTTAGGACATTCTGTACCAGTTCTATAAATTTTGCATTGTTTTAGACTTTTATTAGTATCTCTCAAATTTGATGATGCACACCTCTTCTATGATAAATTCCTGTATGTAACATCTAGTTCTTCTTTCTCTTCCTTGCAGGAGGCTGCTCAGCGTCGAGAGCAGAAGAAGATGGAGAAGAAGCAGATGAAGATGAAGCAAATTAAAGTGAAAGCCATGTAAAACACACACAAACATGCACATACATGCATACAAATTACACTGCTTCCATAGCTGCTGGCATCTGAGAATGTATCCACTGCTTCCACTGATGGCTAAAATCCAAACCTGTACCAGTTCAACAGCTCTTCGATATCAGGACGTATTTTATTTAAAGAAACTGTTTCCACTTTAATTCCCCGCTCTTCCGCCACTGTCCAGTCGTCACTGGGTTATTAATGATGTGTGTGAATTGTTTTCAGTCAATGATCTAATCATCTAGTCCTCGGGTTATCCCTTTCTCCCAATAAAGGTGTGATGTAGGTGTGAAAGCCGCACCCTCCTGATTGTTAAAAATCCCACGTTTATTTGAAACCTGAATCTCATGCAGCTCGTGATTGGTTGGAATAAAAGCTGATTTTGAATTTTGACAGATTGATCTACAGTCCGAAACAAGAATTTCAAACTCGAGTGTTTGCGATTTAAAGTTTTCCATATGCTAGGGGCGTTCAAGTCAAACCGGGACTTTTTTTTATGAGTGTAAAAACTCCCATTATTTCTCTATATAATCCCCTGCTACACTACTGTGCTCCTCCCAGAGTTTCACTAGTGCTTGGATACCATCAAGGTATAAAGTTTTCTCAGTATGCCGGAGCCATGATTCGTGTTTGAAACACTGGCCTCCTAGGACCTCCCTTGGTGGCCAAACATGTTGAAATGGCTTCTTTAAAATGTTTAAACAAGAGCCTCATTGCTGTACTGTGCTTGAAGGCTTCTAAAAATGTCAAACAAACCGTTTGCCTTCATTCATAAGAAATTTCATCACAAGTCCTGGTTTGTCTTTTAATGCCTCTCGTAGTAGTAATAAAATAAAGTTTTTATTTTAATTCACAATTTTAGATTTGCTTTCTAACTACTGTGAGGTCAGGTTAACATTGTCCAGGCAAAAGCAGTCACACATTTTTGCAAATAAGTACTTTGTATTTTTTAAGCCTTTAATCACACACCATCAAGTGTGAAGTTCAGCTTGAGGATTTACATCTTGCATTACAAACCACCAAGTTTCCTAATCCGATTCCAGCTGCTATGATCTCCCTCTTCTGGCTGCTACTGTTTGGGGTCATCACATGTTCTACTCCAATTTTTTCATTTATTACATAAAAAAAAAACCCTACAAAACACTCCTGGTTTAGTAGCAGCATCTGAGCAACCAACTTTAGTTAGTACACAGTTAACGGTGGAAGATCCAAAAATACACGTTGAAATCAAATACACTACCTTTAAATCTAGTTCATGAAGAGAGAGTTTTTTTTTTTAATTAGTCAGCTGAATTTTAACAGCAGTGTGTATGTTTTGAGTTTGTCCCAATGATGTGATAGTGATAGGAAAACATTTAAAGCTACTAAACTGCCATGATGCAATGATTAGCTTTAGCATAGAAATACTGTTTTTTTTCTTCTTCTTTCTTTCTTTCTTCTTCCTTTCCCTCAATCCTAATACAATTTATTATGGAGTCTAAAGACACAAAGTTTCATAATAATAATTTATAATGGTATGTAAATTCTATTGTACCTGGATTAAACAAGTTTACTAATAATCACTTTTAAAGGTCTGGTTTGTAAGATTTAAAACGAGTAAAATTATAGAATTGTTTGAAATCTATAAACACGGATGGATTAGAAAACAAAAATCACTGGATCTGGTTGATTCATGTCAGGCTTCTGTTTAAACATTTCTAGCCTGATTTTTCTCAGCTTTGCGTCCCTTTTTTTTGGGGGGGGGGTTTATTTTAACCTCTTTAATCGTGCTTGTTTTTCTTTTTTCCATGTAAATTACAGCCTGCAGATGAATGTGTCTGTTTTTTTATAATTTTTTTTTTATTTTTTTTGGAGAAGTAGAACAACTGCTTCCCCAGGCCATTTCTCTCCTGTAGGTCAGTACAGAACTTCCATGTCACGTCAATGCTTCCCTTGGTCCTGCACTGAGCTGTGCAGTGTGTAAGGGTTCTTCCATATCAGAGGGTGGTGCTGCTGCTGTAATCCCACACCTCAACTTTCTTGTTTCGATCTTCGAGCCTTTGCGTCAAAGCTGTAATTGTCCTGCTTTCACCAGCTGTTTTTATTATAATTTTTTTTATGTGAACTGGGTGAGTAAGAAAGTACACAGCATGTTTTCTAATACTGTGCTCTTGCAAAATCAGTCAACTGTTTTATAGAAAAGAAATTCCTTTAAAAAAAAAAAAACTTAAATTAGAAAGGGCTCAGCAATCCATGTCATCGTTGACCCACTACAATCACTTTATGTATTTAATTATTATTTTTTTGTTATCTTGTACGTGTGTGGTTCATCTGTCAAGTTTTTTGGTGATGCGCATAAGAAGCGCTTAATTTCAGCTTGTTTCTGTTCTAGTTGTTTTTGTGCCGAAAGAGATGCTGAGCAAAACTAAATAAAACATGCACTGAACAATTTAACTTAAATTAATTGTTTTTATTAATTTTATTTAATAACAGCATTTTTTAAAAATTCTAGCATTACCAGAAATCCATCTCACTCATTAGATGTATTTTATTGTGATTATTTGATTCTAGAAACATCTTTTCACGTAGGGGCAAAATCACCTAGCAAAACTCAGTGATTGAGCTTCTCAGAATCCTAAAATGTCCAAGATTCACCTAAAGTACCAGTAAAGTATCATCTGTCAAGGAATATGGATCCAAACTATGTTAGCAGAAAGAAATGTATGTATATGTAAGACAAGGAAATTAAGATATTACATTTAAGCATTTACATTCAAACTGATGCATTTTGATTGCTCAGACACATTTCTTGAAATTATGCTCCATTTCCCAAAAATACACACAATTTTCACAATCTGTTTCATGTCAAAACCACAACTCACATAAAATATCTAAACACCACACAAAAGCCTTCAAATGCAAATAGGTTACAAATAAGCCATTACTCACTCATTTTAAAACACTACAGTAAAAACCTATTAGTGAGGTAAGTAATGGCATGCATGGTTATCCCACAAAGAAAATGACCTTAATACATGATGTACATGATATGAAAAGACACATACCCTCCCTAGCCTTAAAAAAAAAAGAAAAAAAAAAGTTTTTAGATGGGGAGAACATGCAGGTAAAAAGGTAGTGCTGAATCCTTGGTTGTCCGTGAACCACTTTGATAGCCGGAGCAGCCTGGAGGAAACTGACATGGTCCCAAATGGTATATCTGGCTTCGATTTCAAAGATTCTCTACAAATGAGATGAAACAGTACAGTAGATGATTTCTTTGAAATACATTGATATAATACAGAAAAAATATAAGCCATTATGTAGCCTGTATGGGTTTAATACGTAACTGTACACAAATACATCATACAGACTGAAAAGTTATACTTGGACATGATTCAAATGCTGTTCTTTTGACTTCGAAGAATTTGGCCAGGTGGTGTGGTGCTGATTGCATCAATGACGTGGAAGTTACCTCATCCTCAATAACTGTCCTTTCTCATGTATCTCATTTAAGTGAATAATCTTGTTGGCTATGACCATATTGCAAACGACAACGACGAATGCTTTATTTGTAACACATGATTTAAAACGCAGGTGTAAAATCTTTTATTTGCATTTACATCAGGTAGTTAGGAAGCCAAGGATGATTTCCATTCTTTGCTCTTTTGAAAACAGCCATTGTGTACATATGGCACAATAAAATACAAAGCATTTCAAAGCTATGGTACCGTAGAGCAGACATTTAGAGTACATGCATCTACAGCACTACAAAGTTACAGTAGACAGCAGTATGTAAATTACCTACCTATTCTCATCTTTGAAGGTCTGGATTACAAGGTTGCTTTGAAGTGGCTCATGTTCCCTCATCAACCACCCAAGAACATGTTCAATTAGAGCTGCATGAATCTCATCAGAGACCATTTGTCTCCTTGCTCTTCCACCTCCTCTTACATCATCTTCCTTTGTATTTGTAGACCTATTGTTCCAAAATAAGTGACTTTGCCCAAAAAGCACCCCCCCCCAACCGCTGGTTCGGATTGAATAATTTCGACTCTTTACGTTTCCACCTGGGGAACTATGGGCAAATTAGGTTGAAGCTGTGTTGAATTAAGTTAATGATAAATGCCACTCCTAAATGAGTACATGGCATAGCCAGTAGTGTATGAAGGGAATTGTATGTAGAGTAATGGCAAATGTGCCTGTCTTTGCTAGATGACATCATGGTTTGGGATGTGTAGTTGATTTTCCTTTCAGTAACTGATTTCTTGTATACTACAGCAATTTTCCCCAAGATATTTTTTTATCAGATTAATCAAGCACACAGTATCCAGTATGTGTAATCTATAGAAGTTTCTTTTTGCATAATTGTAGCATATAAATAATAATGGTAAAATAAAAGTTAACTTTAACCCCGTTCCTCACTCCTGGACATTGGAATTGGCAAAAAAGAAAGTGGATCAGTGAATGAGCTTGCTTGGTTTCTAGTCATGATTAGACACCCAGTTTACATAAACTGTACAGGAATATTACAGGCATCGCAACCTCAGAAAACTTAGGCAGGAACAAAAGCACTGAGCCCTCACAACCCTGAAACCTCGCCCCATCATTGGGTGCTATGTAAGGGTAGACTTCGTATAACATTCTGGGAATGTAGTACAGCAGCAGCATCACCAGGATGCCCAGAATGATCCGGAAGGCTTTTCTCTTGGCTGGGTTGAGGGTTTGTCCACCATTTTCTGGACCACTGGACAACAGAGCTCTCAAAGTGGCAATGTTGAAGAACATACTGGGAAGAATGGCATTATAGAACAACAAACTGTAGACTAGTTGAAAAATGTCAATTTCATATACGATAATGGCTACAGTTATGGCCAAGGCGTAGACCCAGCCGACTGTGATGACCAACCACTCCCAGTGGCGCCAGGTTTTGACAGTCAAGTAGGTCACTGGATGAACGATGGCCAAGTAGAAAATGCCGCAGATGCCGAGTAAGAAGATGTTCCTTGCTGTTAAGGTATGACTGAAGAAAACAAGGTAAAGGATATCGGAGAAGATACTGGCCTGTACGAATTCCAGAAAAAGCAGCAAATTAAAGATGAACAGGCTCACGTTAGTTAAGTTGATTTGTAGGAGTAAGATTTCAGCTGACGAGAGGCTTTTTGCTTTATATATTCTGATCAGAAGTTTTATAATGACAACAAAGGTGGCAGGAAAACTGAAGAAAAGCAGGATAGCATTCATCACTGCATGAACTGTGTCCATAGAATCATTACAGTAGACGAACGTTGCATTTTGCTGTTGGTTTAGGGTCAGGTTATCCATTTTGAAATCTGTCTTTTTGTCTTGTTTGATCCAAGTAGTCCTTTATATTCCTTCACAGAACGTTAATCTTGACAAATGCATACAACCAGACAAACCCAGGCGTGAAACGTTCATACCGTGACCCCCACAAATCTCCACCCCTCTCGTCCAGTGAAATATCAATGCAAAAAAGTGACGAAAGTGTCATTACCACTCATTAATGACCACTGGTTTGATTTATTTGAATAAAACCAACACATAGTCTAGAAATCCAAATCCATAGGGTTGCATGTGCAAACAACAATTTAAATAATGTTTGACTGGTCTTTCAGCCATGTGGTTAGTTTTATCCCCAGGTTCTTAAGTGACATGTTTTTTTTTGTTCCTATGTAAAATGAATTAATGCCCAGTGTAAGAGATCCAGTTTTAGACAATTGCAATGATGACAAGAGCATTAATGATAATTAAATCACCTGCTAAAATATTGTAACCCAATGAATTTACATACCCTTATTTTAAAATAATTGAAAATATGAATTCACATTAGGATTTTCAGATCTTCCTTCCCTTACATAAGGGCCAGCAGCAAGTAGTGTATGTTAGTAAAATTATATAGAATTGAGTGTTTGTATTCGACACATATCTAAACACTTTTTAATTATCTTATTTACATAGCTTGAAGTTTTGTTTTGGTAGTCACCATTAAAAATATATTTTCAGTTTTAAGGCATCACAGAGACATATAGTCAAAAGTTTGGATTCACTTTCTACATTCTACAACAATACTGGAATTCTAGAATTATTTTTTTCAAAACTATAAAATAACATATAGCATTAGGTAATTAGATAACAACAGTCAATCTTTGTTCTCTAAATCAGTCATTAGTCAAAATAAGTTGACTAAAGTCAGCTGGGATATAAAATTTTAAGCTTGCTAATCATGGTAACCGTTATTTGAATGCAAAATACTTCTATTTTAATGACAAAAATAATAATAAAAAAAAGTTTCTAAAATTTTGTGTGCATAATATTTGTGTATATTAAAAAGTGATACAAAACTGTAGCTCTTCTGTTGTCACAAGTGATCGACAAAATTAGCCATGTTTAAAGCTGTATGCTTCCCTCATAGTTTAGAGTTAGACTGTCCAAGTTCAAATTTTATTTAATCTTTGTATTCATTTTCTCTTTATTAGACCTTTGTGCTCTGCATTTTTAAAAATGTTAAAAAAATAAATAAATAAAAAACCTGACCACATTTGTGCATTTAAAATATAGCTACAAAAACACCAGATTGAAAAAGAAACTGTACTGAAAGTATGCTACAATACATCCTGCAGAAACTTCATTAATTAGTGATTTTTGGTTTAATCTCCTCTTTAATGGTGGGTGTCATGTTAATGGTATGTGGTGTGGTTGATTTGAATAAAGGTGAGCATATCATTTGGGTTTGGATTTCATGTGCAAACAATGACAAAGTGTAATTTTATGTGATATCTATCTGATTTGTTAGCCGTATACTGGATTTTCTTTGGGTTAACCTGTAATAGATTCTCACATTACATTGGACATCATAGGGAAAATGTAATACTGTCTAGTAAAACAAAAGAGCCTGACACAAAAACACAGATGACCTGGCAAAAATATTTTAACCTAACGGATTTATATTGCACTATATATTTACTAGGTTTTGTATTGATAAAAGCATTTAATACCCTATAGGTTTTAAATACCTACTCTCATTATTCTATCCATCCATCTAGGATCCTCTGTAGTCCAGCTAAATAATAAAATTTAATTCCCAATAAAAAAGTTTATTTAAAAATTTTAAAAATATAATTCCCAATTAAAATTTTATGACCGTAGTACGACCTCTGGTCAACACTCACACTGGCAGTCACACACTATGGGCAATTTGGGAACACCAGTTAGCCGCAGCAGAGGGATGATCAGCTAGAGCATCTCAGGGCCGGGCCGCCGACCCCTGTGGTAGATCCAAGTTTATATCAACATCATACCCCACCGAAGAACACTGGGAGGTGGCGCTTACTTGGCCAAAAACTGCCTTCATCACCTCCAATGGCCACTGGCAAAATTGTTTCTTTTCCTTTGGGCTCTATGGTGGGCCAGCAAACACTCCAATGATGAATCATGTACACTCCAACATGTGGGAAAACCATCTTCCTCACCTGAGAGATGGTTTAGGGGGGGTGTCCTTTGAGCCACCTGGGGTTCATCCAGGCAGAGTACCTATGGTACCATATCAGATGAGGCCAGGAGAAAATGGTAGAGGCCATCAGGGACTATCAACTACCACGCGACATATTTTATTTTATTTTATTTTATTTTTTGTGGCTGGTGGGTTATTACAGAAAATTTCATTCCCAATTTGGACCAAAGCAATTGAGTATGCGTTCCAGCAGCCTCTGGAATCCCCCAACCAATGGTATCTAGCCATTGAATGAGATGCTTTGGCCATGAAATGCAACGTAAAAGAAATACTGTACTACTGTGGATCTTCACACTGGTACCATATAACACACCCTTACAATGAAGGGTGAAAACCAAAGACACTAATGTATGACTATATTACTGGTTTCTCTCCATTTAGGATTTCAGCTCCAACGCACCAACTGGGCGTGATGGGCAACCATGGTGCAGGCTGCACTAATTGCATATTGTTTCTTACACAACCACCACTGGGGACCAGCACAGATGAAGTCCCTGGTGAGGCCAGGTTTGTTGTGCAGGTAAACCTAAACCATGCCATTATGTTTCTAATAGACACAGAGGTTGTCTCTCCATTCACCAGCAACCCTAGCTGTGTCAACTCTTAACAAACAAAGCCCTTAAATAAGAGAGCACAACATTTTCTCATAACCCCTGTCTCATATCACCCTCGGCTGCAACGAGTGACCACACTTAGTAAAATATCTTACTTATTTAGAGTATGGTTTTCAATGTCATTCAGTGATGGGAATTGTGACCACATCTTTGAAAAGAGCCAGATCATTTGGCCCAGCTCAGCAAAAAGAGAGGGCTCTTTTGACTACCAATACGCTTCTTTTTTTAGTACCACTTCTTTCAAATCCTTTATAATTCTTTTATAATCTAGCAAGCTTTTGACCTATTATTGGTATGTGTGTACCGATATTATTTAAATTATTCAGTGTAATTATAGTAAATCTTAAATGACAGTATACCATTATTTTACATTATTCATTCATTCACTCATTCATTCATTTACTATACCGCTTTTCAAAAAGCCTGGAGCCTATCCCAGGAGACTTTGGGCTCATGGTGCAGTACTTCACAGGGGACACGTGTGCACGATACTCATTTACATACTATGGGCAATTTGGGAAAGCCGATTAGCCTAATCTGCATGTCTTTGGACTGTGGATGAAATCAGAGTACCTGGACGAAACCCGGCACTGCATCTAGTGGCTGAGGTTTGGACATTGGCTGGGAATTTAACCCGGGTTTTCCGCATGGCAGCCAAAAACCTACCAATGCCGCACCACTTATACGACCCTCTTACAGATAGTATAATAGGTGTATATATAACAGAGTGTAGCATACACACATACACACTCATTCACACACTACAGGCAATTTGGGAACACCAGTTAGTCTAATCTGCAGATCTTTGGACTGTGGAAGGAAACCGGAGTACACCAAGCACGAGGAGAACATGCAAACTCCATGCACACAGAGACGGGATTCGAGCCTGGCCGAGAATCAAACCCGGATCCTGGACGTGGATCCTGGATGTGGATCCAGTGCTAACCACTACAATGAACAGAATTTGATGAAACTTTTTCAGTATTTGGATATCTGCCTAAAGTTTAACCTGCACCATAAGTGATATCAAAATGTTGAAAAAATGTGGTGCATTTAATAACCTATTTTTAAAATAAACTGCAAATAAGCTACTTGCTTAATGTAAACAAACACCTGCACCAATAGATATTAAATAGAAAAGCTAAACTGAATATTTATATACTGTATACTGGGATTACTTAAAATTTTGTCATTTTATTCGATGTCTTTATTCGATCACTCTTCAATTTAGCATAAACAAGGCGTAAACATAAACTTTTCTATATTGTCTCTTTGCCATTGATTGTAATAAGATGAAATTACAGTCAAAATCTTGCTGTGAATTAGGTACATTTTGTACAATTTCCTAATATTTAGCCACCAATTAAGTGGAAACCGGACATATAATGTCACACCAGACAAAATTTTGTGAAATTACAGTAAAAAAACAACAACTCTTGAACATGATTTTCTTGATTCTGCGTTAAGCTGTGCGTTGTGGAAGGGTTCTTCCATAGAAGAAGGTGAAAGTGCTGTTAAAGTGAAAGTATACATCTCACCTGTCTGTTCTTGAGATTTTCAATAACAGCACATTCAAGAACTGATTTATTGTATACCAAGATATTTTATTAGGATATTAATCAAGCACATGGTATCCAGTATATGAAACAGTCATAATCTAAAGAATTTCCAGAATTATAGCAAATAAATAATAATAGTAAAATAAAAGTTAACTTTAAACTTCATTGCTATTCCTCACCCTTGGCCAATGAAACTACCCAAAAAAGAAAAAAAAATGAACATTAAAATAGATAAATAAAAACAAACATAAATAGACCGAAAAGTAAATATTCAACAAACAGATAATATAAATATAGTAAACATATTTCACTTTGCTCCATATAATTCACTTATCATGTGCCTTCTTCCAAAAGGAGTGTCATAAGATCTTGTGCATTGTTACGACAGATTGTGAATGCTTAATTTATTGGTAGCATGCGTTAATATCTTATTCTAGAAGGTGTACAGGTGTAACAAAGGTAGACTCCACAAACAACAGGTAGTAGTAAGATGAGCAAAGTTTATTTGGTTTTTGAATACTTTGTG
>JAQMYI010000008.1:3834586-3845529 GCA_030014275.1 Clariallabes melas
GGATAGGCTCCAGGTCCCCGCGACCCTGAATAGAGGATGAAGCGGTATAGAAGATGAATGAATGAATGAATGAATGTCTCTAAGCATGTCTCAATTAATTTTATGTAATGTAATTTTGTGATTTTCTTAAAAAAAATCGTTTCGGGAGTCATCCTTTGATCTTTTCTGGGTAAATAAGAAAACATTTAACAGTTTTCATAAGGTTTCACTCAGTCTCTTTGAACATACAATTTGTTTTATTTATTGTTTGAGGTCTAAAAATATTTAACAATTTCAGGTTTAAGAGAACCTGAAGAGCTAAGAAAGGAAAGAACTGTTTAAGTAAATTGTGTTTTATATACAAGGTTTTTAAACCAACGTATGTGCTTGATTGTGTATTAAAAATCATTACAAAATTGTAGCCCTATTTCTTCTAGATGTTGAAACTATGACATGAATGCTTCTACATCGATGTCATAGCATTAATCATATCATTTATTATGATGGAAAACATAGATGTAGAAGTATGCGTCAGGCTGATAGTACACCAGCAAAACCAGCAGGATGCTCATTATTGAAGCAGAAGAGTTTTGCTTGAGCAGGTTGAGTGAATACTTACAATTTTGCTATAAGACAGGACCTTCAGCTTGGGGATGTTGAAGATTGATTGATGAGGAACAACGAAGAGTGAGAAAAGTCAGATTTGTACAATATTAGTGGCTACATTTATGACCAAACCATGGCTATATACACAACCGCTCAAAGGTTTGGGATCACTTGCAAATTATAATTTTTTTTTGTTTTTTTGTTTAGTGATTTATTTTTTACATTTTACAACAATACTGGGGATTTCAAAACTCGGAAATAACACCTATGGAATTAGGTAAATTATGTAACAACAATGAGTCAGTTGTTATTTTAAGACACGGAGGTCAGCCTTTCTGGAACAGTCCTTGCAGGAACAGTATTGTGTGTCAAGTGCGTTTGCAAAACCCATCAAGCACCATAATGAAACTGGCTCTAATGAAGACCTTTCCAGGAAAGCAAGAACCAAAACTTACCTCAGCTGAAGAGGAGAAGTTCATTTAGAGTCACCATCCTCAGAAATCACCAATTAACAACCAGCACCTCAGATTAGAGCCGTTATGAAGGATTTAGAGATCAACAAAGTGTGAGATACATCAGTAGCAGATGCATCTCAATATCAACTGTTCAAATGAGATCATTCTGTATTTTGGATGCCTTCAGTATTGTTTTACAGTGTAGAAAGTAATAAAAATCAGCAACGAGCATGGGGTTAGAAAGTGAACCCAAACTTTTGAGCGATAACATTAACTGTAATGTTGGTTTCTTAAAATAGTGAGCTCTATGGTTGGTGTTATGGTTTTAAACAAGGATTGAATTCTGCTTTGCTGAATGAGTTTTTATTTATTTTAATTTTTTTATTATACTTGGATTATGTGGAACATACTGTACGTCATACAAGTCCCCATGTTATTTGTTATTACAGAAAGAAACAAAATAATTAATGTAAAACGGTAATTTATAGCTAGATTTACTGTCCAAGCTGCTGTTAAAGAAAATGAATCTTCTTACCATCAGATTAGCGAATTCAGTCATGCTGTGGTATAATAAAATCTATCTCCTATGTGTTGATGCAAATACTCAGGTCTACTCCATTCAGGTCCGGATGTTAGCATGACTAATTCGAATTTCAGCCAATTTCAGCCAATATATGCTTTTGTTGACTGACAACCACTTATTTACAAACTGACTCAGCTGTAGTCTACTGGGAGCCTATGTAAGATTACACACTTAGTTTACGTAAACTGTACAGGAATATGACGGGCATTGCAATCTCAGAAACCTTAGGCAGGAACATAATCACTCCTCCCTCAGAACAAATAAACCTTTGTATGTCCATTGGTGCTATGTAAGGATAGAGGAGGTAATACACTCTGGGAATGTAGTACAGCAGTAACATCATCAGGATGCCCAGAATGATCCGGAAGGCTTTTCTCTTGGCCGGGTTGAGGGTTTGTCCAGAATTTTCAGGACCGCTGGAAGACAGGGCTTTCAGTGTGGCGATGTTAAAGAACATGCTGGGAAGAATGGTGTTATAGAAAAACACAGTGAATAGTTGTTGAAAAATGTTAACTCTATAAAATATAATGGTTACATTTACGGCCAAGGCGTAGAGCCAGCCGAATGTGATGACCAGCCACTCCCAATGGCGCCAGGTTTTGGCAGTCAGGTAGGTCACTGGATGAACGATGGCTATATAGAAGATCCCACAGATGCCGAGTAAAAAGATGGGCCTTGCTGTTAAGGTTGGGCTGAAGAAAATCATGAAAAGTGTCGAAGATACGTTGACCCGTACAACGTTCAAAAAAAGCAGCAAATCAAAGATGAACAGGCTCACGTTAGCAAAGTTGATGTGTAGGAGAAAGATTTCAGCTGATGAGAAGCTTTTTGCTTTATATATTCTGATCAGAAGTTTCACAATAACAACAAAGGTGGCAGGAAAACTGAAGAAAAGGAGGATAGCATTCATCACTTCATGAACAGTGTTCACACCGTTGCAGTATATTCCATTTGATGATTGGTTTAGTGTTAAGTTATCCATTTTGAAGACTTTTATCTCAGTTAATTCTTGCAGTCCTGATTATTCACTCACACACTGTTCATCTGTTCACAAATGCACACAACCAGACAATCCAGGTGCACAAATTCTTTATTTAATGACCCCACAAATCCCCACCCCGTTTGTCCAGTAAAATACAGATGCAAAAACAGCTGATAAAAGAAGTTACATTTGTTAGAATTGTCATTTTTGCTGTTTTCATCATCACTGTCCCATCTCTACTTTGCTGTGGCACCTTAATCACCTGTGGCTTTATTAATTTAAATAAAAACAATGAATTTACAGCATGAAAACCTCAAGGATTTGGATTTATTGTGCAAACAACTATTTAAATAATATCTGACTGGTCTGTCAGCCTTGTATGTGTGGTTAAATTTTTTTTTGCAGATTCTCAAATTACATAGCATTTTATTTGATTATGGGAAATGAACAAACTTCAGTCTTACACAAATATGGATTACAAAAGCATTAATGATAATAAGATTTCTTTGGGCAGTTAGAGGTCCTCTGGCAGACAGGACCTTCAGCATGGTGATGTTGAAGAACATGGTTGCAGGAAGGTTGATAAATAAAAGTCATATTTGAAAAAGTTCACTGTAAAAGTTGGGTGATGCAACAGGTCAATGACCCAAAACACACAATAGAATGGCTTCAGAAAAACAAAATTTGCCAAAGCCCAGACCTCAACCCAATAGAGATGCTGTAGAATGACTTGAAGAGAGTCATACACATGAGACGTCCAAAGCATATTACAGAGCTAAAGCAGATCCTACCTGGAAGAATGGACTAAAATTTCTCCTGAACGATGTGCAGCTCTGATCCACAGCTACAGGAAGCGCCTGGTTGAGGTTATTGCTGTCAATACTCTTGACTTAGATGAAGATCAGATCACATTTTATGACAATATAATGCAGAAAACCATTCAAATCCAAAATGCTTAAATACTTTATATGTCAAGAAAAACAGTGCATGTTAGAAAAGTATTATGAGAGCATGAATTATGTTGATAATAAATTCCTTGTTTTTATCAAGTGTTGGTGAAACCCAAAGAGATCTGCAGTACTGTTTATTACAAAATAAATGGTGTCTGAATTCTTGCTGTAGGAGCTGTTAGTCCTATTTTTCTGATGAGTTAATGTCAGATTGTCCTTACTGAAGTCTATACGGACAAAAAATCCTTTTTATATGTCCATGGACACCAGTATATCTTCATCATTGTGGTCTGTGCCACATAGTACCTTGCTTGTCTAGTTTTTAGTAAGCCTAGTAATTTTCTATTGATTAAACCTTTCATCTTTACACAAGCATGTGACCAGATATACTGTGTGCCAAAAGTTTTATTTCATGGCTCTGAAATACTCCACAATACTTGCTTATTAAAATATAAATACAAAAAAAGGGAAACAATGTTGTATTAAAAGCATGTTACTCTACATGCAGTAGAACTATCATCATTTAATCACTGAAAACAAAATCTTTGGTTTAATCCATTCTTTACTGTGTCGTATTAACGCACTATTGCTTGATTGATTTGAATTAAGGTAAACATACAGTGTCAAATTGTCACGGTCAGGGTTTTGATTTCACGCGCAAACAATGACAGGTGTGTAAAATTTACATGACGTCCATTTGTCAGCCAAATGCATATTAGTTTTTCCCTGGGTTTGAGTTTAGCAGATCCTCAAATTACATAGCACTTCATTTGATTATGGGAACGAATTACTGCCCATTAAAAAGAAATACAGTCCCACAAAAATACACACATGACAAGAGCAGTCATGTTACAAAGATGACCAGGTGCAATATTTTAACACAATGTACTGCAGTTGAAATTAATAAAATAAAGTGCACTAGGTTGAACTTGTAGTAAAACTATTGGATGCACTTTTTAGTTTACAGATTTACTTTCATCATTATATTTGATTTAGGTAACAACAAAGGTCAAGTAGTATATCAAGCTCAGTTGCATGATTGTGGAATTTTCTGGCACTTGTCTTTTTAGGTCTATTTCAGATTTTTATGGTACATGGCCAAAAGTTTTGAGAATGACACAAATATTAATTTTCAAAAAGTCTGCTGCTTCAGTATTTATTTTTTTGTTTTTAGATCTTTGTATCAGATGTTACTATGGTATACCGAAGTATAATTACAAACATTTCAAAAGTGTCAGAGCCTTTTATTGACAATTACATTATGTTTTTCAAAGAGTCAATATTTGTATTGTTGACCCTTCATTTCAAGACCTCTACAATTCGCCCTGGCCTGCTGACAATCAACTTCTGGGCCACAGAAGTTGATGGCAGCTCATTTTTACATGATCTTGTGATCATGATCACAAACTTGTCAGAATGTGTGGGTTTTTGTTTGCCCACCTGCCTCATGAGGATTGACCACAAGTTCTCAGTAGTAAGAAGTTCTTGCTGTTAAGCTCGGGCTGAAGAAACCATCGAGAAGTGACCAACATGTACAAAATCCAGACCAAGGAGCAACTGTGAGATGAAGATGCACACATCATTAAAGATGATTTGCAGGAGGAATATTTTAGCTGATGAGAAGCTCCTTGTTTCATATAATTGGGTCAAAAGTTTCACAATAGTAATAATGGTCATGTTAAAAAATAGAAAGGTATTCACCAAACAAAAGGTTTTGTAAGGCGGATAAGGGTATATAGAGCCAAACTTTGGTGTTGGTTTAGCATTAGATTACTGTATCCATTTTGAAGTCTGTTATTTTTTTTTTAAAGTAGTACTGTTAATTGTTCATAGATCTTTCTTTCTTCTGTGCAACCAAACAAACCGGTGCCGAGAGTTTCGTTTCAAAAACTCCACCTTCCTAGTCATTAAAATATAAGTGCAAAATGTCACCAGTCACTATTTTCAACATGACTGGTTTTCCACTTTTAATGAATGACTACTAATGACTTATGTTTCATTTACAGTGGTTCCTCGGCATACAAATTTAATCCGTTCTGGAGGCGAGTTCTTAAAGTGAAATTTCATATCGTTTAGGAAATAATGTCAATAATCCATTCCAGCCACCCAAAAATATTACCAATATTACCAATTTCAACATCAAAACATTTAGAAAAGACATGTGAATGAAGTAAAATATGAAATATACATTAAACATCACTTAATATTAATTTATGATTCCTCTTGGCCCCAGCCAATTGTGTTTTGGTTCTGCGTTTTTACTCTTGTGAGAATTTCTTTCCAAATCACGAGGGGAATACTGGTGACGCTAGGAGGTTAAAAGTCAATCCTTCCTTTGAGGATATATAAAAATTACTCACCATTCAGACAGCACTAGATTAACTCATAAACCTGGTGAGGTACAGTAGATACAATACTCCCGCACCCCCACACGCACACACTCACACAGTATAGACTACTTGGGACTATACATCTAAATAGCCGTATTTTGTGCACTCCTGTGTCTGTTTTGTATAATACACATTTGGGTTTGGTATATTAAAGGTTGTTTTTGTGTCTTTCGTGTTCTTGGGTTTTGTTAACACCAGCAGTCGAGATAAAAGCCCTGTGTTTGTGTAATCTTGGTTAACCAATTATTACGAGCGTTACAAGCATTCTTGGGACCCATGATGCTATGGTTTCACTGAACCTTACACAAAATGCAAAATGCAAAAAAAATAATAATAATGCTACCGGAAGTACCAGATGTACGCACAACCGAAAATACGTTCGGATGCTGAAAATGCTTTAAATGCTAAGACAAATTTTGTTGTAAAATCTTTGCTTTTAAGGTAAAAATTCGCAAGACAGGGTGTTCATACGCAGTGGTTATGATTTCAATAAAATATGTGTGAGATTTACACAATGCTGTCTGTTCTATCAGCTGTGTGATGTCTCTTTATTGGTTAAAATGCAGCAGTTTCTCAAATTATACATGGTTTACACATGCATTTATTTGATTGCAGGAAACAAGGATGAATGAATGCCCAGAAAAACAAAAAAGTGTCACAAATATAATAATGCCAGGAGAATTAATTTTGTATTCAAATAAAGAAAGCAAAATATAAGTCAAACTGTGACCATCAGAAATTTGTCAAACACTCTGTTAGATGTTTAATTTCCCTCTCAGGTGCCCTTTTGCTTCACTGTCTGTATCATGCCTTTTATCCCCAGCCATGTCTCTGCCACCATCGTGTGTTTGGTTCAGGCACAGCAAGTTCTCACAGTATTTTCTCTGCAACTGATGTCCTGTCTTTTCTATAGACGAGAAATTCAGAATGGGGCTTGTTCAGCTTTTAATCTCAATCCACTTTGGCTGCTCCTCCTAACGAGCATTGGCTTGGAACAGGGTTGTTGGCACCTGGATATTCTTTTTGGCTTCTCTTCTTCTTCTTCGCATTTCCTGGTTCGAGGTATTTTAGGTTTATAAACTACGAGATAAAACTTTCCAGTTTTTTGGAAACAAAAAAAAAATCAGTCCTAGTTGATTTTTAAAACACTCGGTTATTTCCTCAGAAGGGAAATATACCACAAGTTTCTTCCAGTGAGGTCTTTATTGTTCCCTTAACCTAACCATGCCATGTCTATTTATCTTTAGTCTTACCCAGTTAGTTTAGAAACATCAAGCTCTTTGAACGTCAAGTTCTCAGCTTTCCCCCTACAGCCTGTCCGGAGGGTAGCCACGACCCCATAATTTTTCCAGCTAGTCTTTTGGTCATCCAGAGCTGACCTAAAAATGTGAAGGAGATAGTTGTCTATTGTAGTAAGCTAGAATTTATGTAATGTGTTGGATGACTGTTTTCATCCACTACGTATCTACAGTCTATATTTGATGCAAAAATACAAGCAAAAAAAAAAAAAAAGCACAATGATAGTGTAATGCACATTGACGTAGTGGTTAGCACTGTTGCCTTGCACCTTCAGATTCCAGGTTTGATTCCCACCTCGGGTCTGTATGCATGGAGTTTGCATGTTCTCCCTGTGCTTTGTGGGTTTCCTTCCCCAGTCCAAAAATATGCAGATCAGGCTAATTTGTGCTGCCACAAACATTTGGTCATATACTGTATTTGGCTTGCTTTTTTATTTTATTTTATGTTGCATTTTCCAGTTACCTTTTACTTTATCGTTATACTTTATCGTTGTTTCAAGAAGGGCATTTTTTGCAGTGTGGGTTTGTGTGTCATTGATTTCTGAGTGAAGGTCTTAACTAAACTATACAGAGCTGTATTTATTCTGCTTTCACCAGCTCTCTTGTTTTAACCTGAACTGATTAAAACAAAAGAGCTGGTGATTGAGGAAAGTTTTTTGCATGTACATGTCACCGTTAACCCACTGCAAAAAAAGTGTGTTAAAGTTGTTTTTTATATTAATATTGTATATAACATCAACATGAAGTAACAGAGGCTTATTTGATTATCAAATCGACAACACACAACTGTGTCCATGAGATTTTACCATCACATTTACATACAGCCACTAATGTAATTAAAGACACTAACAACTCTCATTTACTAGATGACTACTAAAGCATGCATTTTAATTGTGTTTAAAATACTTTAAAATACAGTTTATCAGAAACTTAGTCAGTACTTAGTCTACAGTTTCATTAAAGCATACTAGCTGGCTAACATTAGCGATAACTCTTATGTTCTAATGTAACCACATTATTGTTATACAACATGTTATATATGTATGTATGTTCTTTGTTTACAGTGTGCTGCTTTGATGTCATTTGCTAAATATGTCAGCCACTGGTAGTTGAGAACACTATCTCAATTAAAGGTTAATTAAAGTCAGAAGATTTTTAGGGCTTTTCCCCCCTGGCTGTAGATGTGAAATTACAGGTTGAAAATTCATCTCCAGTACAGCACTGTTTCCTTTATTTGAGCTATTCATTCATCTAGGAACCTCTGTAGTCCAACTAGGGACTATGGAGGCCAATGGTGACCATCATATTTATTCTTATTTTTACTACCATGGTAGGACCTCTCGTCAACATTCACACACTACAGGCAATTGGGAACGTCAATTAGCCTAATCTGAATGTCTTTGGACTATGGAGGAAACCCACCAAGCACAGGGAGAACATGCAAACTCCATGCACAGAGACCCTGAGGCGGAAATCGAACCCAGACCCTGGAGGCACAAATCCACAGTGTTAACCACTTAGCCACATTTCTCACATATTGCTACATCCATTATAGAGCACCAGAATGTTTTTGAATGTGGAAGATGGCACTCTGATTCCAGAAACAAGTTTAAGATGGTTTAATACCTTCGTGTAAAAAACTCAAAATGTGTGGAAATGTTTGCTAAATGTATTTAACAGCATTTCATAAAAGAGTGGGGCTGCTGCCAGGACAAAAACTAACTTAAAAAAAAAATGCAAACACATGGGTCTGTTATAATTGGTTGTTCCACAGACATATTTTGAAAGAGGATGATATAGAATAAGAGAATGGTCATAACATAATATATTTAAGTGAATATATTTAAGGGTAAGATAATAAAGGAATATATTTATGTGTAAGAGAAAAAAAAAATGATGAATAATATTTAAGCATCAAGATTCACATTTAAACATTAATAAGTAAGGAATCATTTCACACAGAAGTTGATCACATTTCAATAAGAGCACATGCATACAGTAACTGCTTGGTTCCTCAACCAACAATCCACCAATTTAAAATCACCCATTTAAGCATTGTAAGTTTAGTGTAGTTTTGTGAATTATCACCCATGTTATTGCAGCTATAAAAGTCATTCCCTCACCAGCCTCTCTTTTCTTCTGCTCTTGAAGTTACTGCACAAAATTTTTTTTAATAACATGCAGCTTCTAATATTACCAAGAAACAGAAAAAGTCCTCTGTCCTTGGAGTTGATGTTAAAAAAACTTCATCAACACCTTTTTACCATGATATGATATTAGATCATTCAATGGATTCAATTTGAGGTCTTATAATAAGATATGTCAAAAACAAAAGACGAAAATAAAAAGTGTTCATTAGTACTGTATATGTTGTCACTCTAACACTGCTCAATTCAATTTGTTGAAAAATGTTGATTTCATAAATGCCAATGGCTACGTTTACAGCCAAGGCGTAGAACCAGCCAAGTGTGATGACCAGCCACTGCCAATGGTGCCAGGTTTTGGCAGTCAGGTAGGTCACCGGATGAACAATGGCTAAATAGAAGATCCCACAGATGCCGAGTAAGAAGATGGGTCTTGCTGTTAAGGTTGGGTTAAATCAAACCATATAAAGATTCAATGGGAACCTATAAACATCCATGACATCCAAAAAAAGAAGTAAACTAAAGATGAAGAGGCTCGCGTTAGTGAAGTTGATCTGAAGAAGTAAGATTTCGGCTGACGAGAAGCTCCTTGTTTTGTCGATTTTTCTCAGAAGCTTCACAATAACAACAAAAGTGGCAGGAAAACTGAAGAAAAGGAGGACAGTATTAAGCATTACATGAACGGTATCCTCAGAACTAAGGCAGTTGCCAAAAGTTCCATTTGGGTGTTGGTTTGGCCTCAGCTTTTCCATTTTGAAGTCTGTCTTTTGTCTTGCTTGGTCCATGTAATTGTTTTTATTCATTCGTAGAATAAATCATCCTGACAAATGCAGACAACCAGACGAACTGGGTGCTCAAAAGTTTATATCATGACCCCATAAACTCTTGTCCAATGGAACAAAAATGCAAACGCAGTTAAAGAAAGAAGGTACAGTCATCACTACTACTCATATAATTTTCACTGTCCGGTCTCTTCTCTGTTGTGACTCCTTGATAACCCATGGCTTGATTAATTTGAATGAAAACATGAATCTATAGTCTTGAAACCTTATGGCTTTGCATTTTGTGCGCTTCAACAATTTAAATAATCTGACTGGTCTGTCAGCAATTTGTGTGTTGTGGTTATCTTTTTACTGGTTCTTAAGTTACATGACACTTTACACCAGTGAACAAGGACGTGAATGTTAAACGAACGATCTTCTAAAACATTGAAAATAATACCTAGTAACCCATCATGACTGCAAAAGATGATTTTTTCCCCCTTCATTAGACATTTTGTCCCCACCCGTCTTTTCCCTTAAAATTTACACACTGCTAGAGATGATGGTGTAGAAGGATGCAAAAGTGTATAAGATTAGAGGTTTAATGGCAAGCAAACAAATCCAAAACAGTATTCCAAAGGCAAAGTGAAAAACAGGCAAGGTCAGGTGATGTACAAACAACAATGGTAAGGTCAGGGCAAAACTCAGGATCTTCTTCTTCTTCTTTGTCTTTCGGCTGTTCGCTTTCAGGGGTCGCCACAGCGAATCATCTGCCTCCATCTAACCCTATCCTCT
>JAQMYI010000008.1:3873077-3883753 GCA_030014275.1 Clariallabes melas
ACCAGTAAGAGACGAGCACTAAGACCGAGCAGGGGAGACAATTACCCACAATTCCGCAGCACAAGAGAGAGAAAAAACATTGGCTCAGTTGTGATCACGTCACGCTCGGCATCAAAACAAGAAGCGCAATGCGTGATACATGATACTAAGACTTGTTCGTTTTCCAAGTCAAAATTTATTAAAAATCTTTGCTCGTCTTGCGGAACACTCGCAAGCTGCGTTACTCGCAATCCGAGGTTTCACTGTATTCCTTACTTTATTTTATCTAATTTGCAAATTTTAAAAGTTATAATTTACTCTGGTGGCACAAATGCCTTGCACCTCCAGGGTCCAGGTTTGATTCCCATCTTGAGGTCTATGGACATGGAGTTTGCATGTTCCTGCTGGGAACATGCAAAAGTCATTTTAAAAAGTGCCTCAAGTAAGACCTAAAGAAGTGCTTTTTAAAGTCATTGAGCATGTTATAAATTATAATTCATTTCAACAGGGATGAAAAGTTTGCACTTGATATAGAGGACACTGAGTGCTCAGATTGCTGAGTGATTATTTTGTGGAAAAACACAGGCAAACAAACATTGGTCTTAACTGTATAATTTACAGTATAGCAGAAAAATGTCTACCTTCAGGTGCTCAGGTTAAATTAAATGTCAGGTAAAATACTGTAACATACTGTAGATGGGAACATACAAGATTGGGACCTACAGAGGCCAAGAAAGGAAGTGTCAGGAGCGCGCAGTGAAGCTTGTGGAACTTTGACATGATGTGTAGAATGGTGATATGGAACAACACATGAAGCCTTAATTTTATAAATGATAGTGGCTGAATTTATGACCAGGCCTTTTTGTCTTAAATCATGGTTTTATATGTGTGTGTGTGTGTTTTTTTTTTCTTTTTCATTTCTGAATGATTGTTTTCCCCGGTGATCTTCCTAAAAATATAAATTTGCTTAGTAGCATTTCCATGTTCTTGTGCTGGTTGTTTTCCTATTGATTCCTAATTTATATGATTTTTTATAGTTTATTGGAACCGACTACAGCTTAACAATAGGATACAAACTTTAAGTTTAAGGTAATTGTTGAGAAATTTTTTAAATCATAATTGAAAAACACGGAGGGTTCAAATTATTACTCCTAATTATACAAAAAAAAAAAGAGAAAAATTAATTAATTCATACATTTCTTTTCTCTACAGATTATCCTGTATAGGGTCACAGGATAACTGAATTCTATCCCAGGAGACTTGAGATGGGTACACCCTGGACACAAACACACGGACACATTCATTCACACATTACAAGCAATTTGGGAACACCAACTAGCCTAATCTGGATGTCTTTGGACTGTAGGAGGAAACCCACCAAACACGGGCAGGATATAGATCATAAATGTGTGGATCATAAATAGCCTAATCTGCAATCATAAACAAGATAGTGTAAAACTGTAGACCTAGGGTTGTGAATCAGGATTAAAAATCCACAGGAATAATTATTTTGTTTACATTTTGAAAAAATGCTGGGCTGAAATTGCCCGACAACATACATTTTCCCCATTTTTTCATGGAGGATCTTGGCATAAGGATCTTGCAGGCATAACTAAATATCTAGTTCAACTAAACTGTACAGGAATATTCCAGGCATGGAAAACTCCGAAAACATAGACAGTGTCAATACACTTATGCCTGCAGTACACATGAACCTTTCTTTATCTTCTGGTGCTACCAAAGAGTAGATGTGTATGCACAACAGGGGCACATAGTACAGCAGCAAGACCATCAGGATGCTCAGGATGATCCGGAAGGCTTTCTTTTTGGCTGGGTTGAGGGTTGTTCCACCATTTCCTGGTCCACTTGAAGACAGTGCCTTCAGTGTGGCAACATTGAGTAACATGATGGGAAGGATTGCAATGTAGAACAAGGCTGTGATGGTGGGTTGATTAATGTCAATTTCATGAATGATAAAGACACCATAGATGGCCATGGTGTAGAGCCAGCCGAGTGTGGTGACCAGCCACTCCCAATGGCGCAAAGGTTTGGCGGTCATGTAGGTCACCGGATGAACGATGGCCAAGTAGAAGATCCCACAGAGGGTGAGTAGGAAGATGGACCTTGCTGTTACACTCGGTAGAAAGAACAGCATGCAAAGGGCTGTAGAGTACGGAATGAGGCCCAACTGATTCAGAAAACTCAGCAATTTATAGATGAACAGGCACACGTTGGTGAAGTTGATTTGTAGGAGAATGACTTCAGCTGGTGAGAAGCTCTTTGCTTTATATGTCCTGTTTAGGAGTATTAAAATAACAGCAATGGTGGAGGGAAAACTGAAGACAAGTAGGGGAATATCCAAGAGGGAAAAAAAGGCAGCGAAAACCTCGTCGCAGGAAGAGACAGTCAGGTTTTGCTGTTGGTTTAGCGTCAAGTTGTCCATTTTTATGTCGTTCATCATAGGACACATAGTCCTTTTGTTTCGTCAATATGTGATCAGACAGCATGAGTACAAACCTTTTATTTTGTGACCCAAACAAGAGCCTGCCCCTAAAGATAAAAGACTGTCATTAGCCGGTGGTATTAACGTCAGTGCTTTTCTCTTCTCCACTGAGGTATTTGGCTTTACCCATAATAATAATAAAACATATTGTGCATCATTGTTGCGGTTAGGATTTGGATTTCATGTTCAATCAATAAAAGAAATGTAAAATTTGCATAATTTGCATCTGTTCTGTCAGCCATGTGTGTCCTGTTGTGGTTCAGTTGTAACATGAGGTGAGAAGAGCACTGATGAGGGTCTACACTATGATTTAGACATATTAGGACCTGTTTCCACTTTCCGGTCGTGAAGATGATGGGCTCTTCCACTGTGAAGACTGTCGCTTTGTCTCATGGTTGTACCTGTAGACCCAAGTTTTGTCTCCAGTAATGCTCCTCGACATGAAGGACAGGTTATTCACAGCACGCTGGCGAATCATGTCAAACATCTGTGGCAGATTTGTCCAATTTTAACCTGCTGAAGTTACAAACGTGATAATGTGTGGTATTCTTCTTCTTATTAGTAGTAGTAGTAGTAATGGTTTGGTTATTATTATTATTATTATTATTATTATTATTAGGACGGCCCTATTGCATCATAGTGTGGGCTCGTTTTTTAAGGATAATTTTTTTCCCAGCCTCCAGGTTCTTTTGGATTCTGAACATGCTCAAAAAATGATGAAAATCAGCACACAGGTTGGAATCAGCTCCCATAAGTTGCTTGGCCCCCAGGCGTGGGCCCCCTTGCTGCATGGCTCATACACACTTGCACGTATACATACAAAATCTGGTAAAAATTTGGATCTTACTGAGCTGAACTGCTTTTGCTATGCATAACTCAACAGGAAGTCAGTTATTTTGAGTTATTTGCTAAAGTTTTATATTCTCCTCCAGGGGTATTTTCATCTTTCTGGTGCGCCTGGGTGGCAATGGGACAAGTGCTTGGGCCCAATCATCGTTGCTTGCAGATATTATTATTATTATTATTATTAGTAGTAGTAGTAGTAGTAGTAGTGGTAGTAGTAGTGGTAGTAGTAATGGTGTGGTTATTATTATTATTATTATTATTATTATTATTACATTTTGCTTTTTGCTTTCCTTTTTATCACTAGTGTCATTTTGTATTTGACTGCACAGTTAAATGCGTGTGTATATTTTTAATCTATTTATTAGTGGTGCTTGGAATTTCTGTTGTTCTTTTATGACTTGATGCTGAGCTTTGGCAATATGAGTGTATGCAGGAGCCCTCATACTGTACATTCTCCTTGTTCAACGGCTCCTGCATGACTGCTGCATTTCAGATACTGTAACTGTGTGTGTGTGTGTATGTGTGTGTGTGTGTGTGTTGTTGTGTTCTATCTTAATCAGGTGTGTTATCCCCAGTTTTTATGAATAATAACAACATTAATAATAATAATAATGATGATAATAATAATAATAATAATAGTATATTGTTTTGTGTATGATTAAACTCAATCCAAAAAAATAATTTTCCTTTTTGTCCAATGACCATATTTTCAGAATCTCACTCAAAGCATTTCAGAAAAGTTGGCAGCTGAGGTGGTGGTTCGAGGTGAGGGCGTGTAACATAACAGAACTAAGAGCCGGTATGACAGAGCAACCAGAGTCCTTTCACATTCATTTAAAGCCCAGCAGTGCGCGGAATGAACAAGGGCATCAAAGATCAAACTGTCCACATGTTTAATACAAAAAAATATTATTGAAATACTATGAAAATTTTAAATATCTTATTTTTGTAGGCTTACAATAACTGGGTATATAGAGATCTGAATCCTAACACAAACATAAAGTTCAGACATGGACTCAAAAAAAATTGTATTGACCAGACCATCTTAAAATTTTTTATTCAGGACCCCTCTACATTTAAATATAAAACATTTCTACATTTCTATATTTAAATATAAGACGGTCCCAATGACTCTCCTTACTTTTTTTATTTTATTTTTATTTTTTAAATATCTGGTTTACAATTTATGAAAGCCTTTTTCCCCCTGACTCACATTAACTCTTAGTAGGATGGCAACAGCAAACAAATTGAGAGTCGTTGTAAACATTTTATGCCTTATGTAAGATATGAAGAAGCAAAACAAAACATGCTTTTCAAAGTCACTGAGCGTGTTATAAATTATAATTCATTTCAACAGGGATAAAAATTTTGCACTTGATAAAGAGAACAATTGCTAAATAATTGTAAAAACATACGCAACCAAACTTTGCTCTTAATTGTGTGATATATAGCAGATAAATGTCTACCTTCAGAAAAATACTATAACATACTGTAGAATGTTATATACTACTGTATATCCATTCTCCACTATAGAATGGAGTTACAAGAATGGGACCTACAAGAGTCAAGAAAGAAAGTGTCAGGAGCGCCCAGTGAAACTTGTGGGACTTTGACATAATGCACAGACTGGTGATGTGGAACAACACATGAAGCCTAGTTTCATATCATTTTTATAAATGATAGTGGCTGCATTCATGACCAAGACTTTTTTTCTTTAATCATGGTATTGTGGTTGTGTTTTTTCATTTCTGAATGATTGTTTGTCCTGTTGCTCTTCCTAAAAATATGAATCTACTGTATTTAGTAACATTTCCATGTTCTTGTGCTGGTTGTTTTCCCAGTGATTCCTAATGGATATGATATTTTATAGTTTATTGAAACCTACTAGAGGCATTGTGGTTTAGTGGTTAGCACCGTTGCCTTGAGCCTCCCATATCCGGGTTCTATTCCCGTCTCTGTGTGCATGGAGTTTGAATGTTCTCCCTGTGCTGGGTGGGTTTCCTCTGGGTAGTCCGGTTTCCTCCCACACTCCAAATACATGCAGATGAGGGTAACTGACGTTCCCAATTTGCCCCTATTGTGTATATGTATGTATACAGTATATGTACAGAATAAATTGGTGTAGATGATGACTGAGTAAAACTACAGCATAACAACAGGAAACAATACTTAAGTTTATTAATGGAGGTAACTGCTGAGATTTTTTTAAAATCATATTTGAAACACAGAGAGTTCAAATGACATCTTCTAATTGTAGATGAACAAAGAAAAAAAAAGACAAAAAGCAGAAAAAGCATTCTAGACACGATCTTAGATGTTCATTCATTCATAGATTGATTTTCTCTACAGATTATCCAGTACAGGGTCACGGGAAGCCTGAAGTCTATCTCAGGAGACTTCAAGCATGAGATGGGAACATTCATTCATTCACACACTACAATTTGGCAACACCAACTAGCCTAATCTGGATGTCTTTGGACTGTAGGAGAAAACCCAAGCACGGGTGCAACATGCAAACTCCATACAGACAGACAGATCCGAGGCGGGAATCGAACACTTTTTTTTTCATCCTTTCATGGAGGATCCGTCCCACTTATCGATGAAATCTAGTGGTCTAATACACTCTGATGAGCTTTCTGTGATTATATTGCGTTTACCGACATGAGATATTTAATATTGCCTAAATACAGCAATATAATGAAAATGACTGATGACTAAATATCTAGTTTAACTAAACTGTACAGGAATATTCCAGGCATGGAAAACTCAGAAAACATAGACAGTATCATTAGACTGAAGCCAATAAAACACATAAACCTTTCCTCGTCCCCTGGTGCTATGAAAGGGTAGATGTCGATGCACAACTGGGGCACGTAGTACAGCAGCAAGACCATCAGGATGCTCAGGATGATCCGGAAGGCTTTCTTTTTGGCTGGGTTGAGGGTTGTTCCACCATTTCCTGGTCCACTTGAAGACAGTGCCTTCAGTGTGGCAACATTGAGTAACATGATGGGAAGGATTGCAATGTAGAACAAGGCTGTGATGGTGGGTTGATTAATGTCAATTTCATGAATGATAAAGACACCATAGATGGCCATGGTGTAGAGCCAGCCGAGTGTGGTGACCAGCCACTCCCAATGGCGCAAAGGTTTGGCGGTCATGTAGGTCACCGGATGAACGATGGCCAAGTAGAAGATCCCACAGAGGGTGAGTAGGAAGATGGACCTTGCTGTTACACTCGGTAGAAAGAACAGCATGCAAAGGGCTGTAGAGTACGGAATGAGGCCCAACTGATTCAGAAAACTCAGCAATTTATAGATGAACAGGCACACGTTGGTGAAGTTGATTTGTAGGAGAATGACTTCAGCTGGTGAGAAGCTCTTTGCTTTATATGTCCTGTTTAGGAGTATTAAAATAACAGCAATGGTGGAGGGAAAACTGAAGACAAATAGGAGAATATACATGATGACAAAAATGGCATTGAAAACCTCGCTGAGATCCTTGCTGCAGGAATAGACAGTCAGGTTTAGCGTCAAGTTGTCCATTTTTATGTCTTTAATCGTAGAACACGTAGTCCTTTTGTTTCGTCAATATGTGACCAGACAACATAAGTGCAAACCTTTTATTTTATGACTCAAACAAGAGCCTGCCCCTTTTGCATTAAACTAAAGATGTAAGACTGCCGGTGGTATAAACATCAGTGGTTTTCTCTTCTCCGCCACTGTGGCATTTGGTTTTACCTATTTGAATAATATTAATAAAACATATTGTGTATCATTGTTGCGGTAGGATTTGGATTTCATGTTCAAGCAACAAAAGAAATGTTGAATTTGCATAATGTGCATCTGTTCTGTCAGCCATGTGTGTTCTGTTGTTGTTCAGTTGTTACATGAGGTGAGAAGAGTACTGATGAGGGTCTACACACATATATACTCACACACACACACACACACACACACACACACACAAAATTTGTTAGCTGATTTTTTTTTCAGGTACTAACTTCATTATTCTTCACTCAGTTATTCTTCACTTGTTTTCACAGTCACTTTTTCGGTCATGGAGATGACAGGCTCTTCAACTGTGAAGACTGTTGCTTCGTCTCAGGGCTGTACCCATTCACCCAAGTTTCATCACTGGTAATGATCCTCGACATGAAGGAAGTGTCATCCGCAGCATGCTGATGGAGTTCTTGGCAGACTTCAATGTGATGTTCATTCTGCTCCTGGGTCAGCAGCCTGGGGACGAACTTGGCAGCAGCACGGCGCATGTGCAAATCACACGCGAGGATTGTCTGGACTATTTGGTACGAAACACCAACAATGGCAGCAATGTTGTGGATTGTTCACAGACAATCATTATGCACAAGTTAGTAAATGGTTTCGACATTTTTTGTGGTTGAGCTCATTGAAGGTCTTCCTGATCTCTCGTCGTTTTTCTAGTGATGTGCTTCCGCCTTTGAAGCGTGCATGCCACTCAAAACACCTCAAAAGACTCATTGCATGTCAAACATTCTGTGGCAGATTTGGCCAATTTCACGCAGAATTTCACATTTGCACATTGTTCTAACTTGCTTTCCATGATAAAATAGCAGACATGGTACCGCACATGGTCTTTTGGCACAGTGACCTATGAAGGTCGGTGCGCCCTGTGGCTGTGTGTGGCCTTGTGCTGCCATCTGTTGGCATCTGTTGATGATGCATTGTTCACTTAACCTCACATAGGTATCACTTAGCCAGGCAACCAGTGACCCATGAGAGCTGGCAGCTGGAGGGGAGGCTGGGTAGGGAGAGTGCAGCATGATTGACACATTCCTCAACAAATCATTGTGCTTATAGAATTAAGTGTTTTTTTTTTTTTTTTTCATTTCACCGCTCTTGTCAAAGTGGACACTAAGAATATATCATCCATCCAATCTGAATGTAATGTATGGGGTATTGAGTCACTGTTCCTGTTTTCTGATGCAAAAAGACTTTATTGCTCTACATTGGTGTTCTTTCCGAGGTGTTCCTGAGAGAGCACCATTATCTGAACAGGCAACTGGATGTCAGCCTTCTCCTTCTGCTCCTTTATCTTCTGATTCTAGAAAGATTTCTCCTCCACCTTTTGTTAATCCCTATTCTCTTCCTCCCCATTTTGTATGTATTCTTTTGAAGCTGGGGGTGGTTATGGATGTGCATTGTAACGCTTGGATTTAAAAAACCCACTAGTTACTTTGCTACGGGGTCGAGAATCAAAATACGGGCTTGTTACCAACACTTCCGGTATTGCGCAACCGCGGCGGGACAATATAAGACGCGACACAAAAGCTTGTAGTAAATTAAACCAAAGTGTATTGTACAAAATAACCCAACAAATAAACAAACAAGGTGCACCAAAACCAATATATACAAAATATATACAAATATAAACAACGTGTATGGTGTATGCAGAGGTGTTTGTGTGTATGAATGGAAGTCCAGTGTATGTATTATGGCAGGGAGACACTGGTCTCGGCCTCACCAGGATAGATGACCACTCTGGGAGCTCAAGAAACGGAATGAGAGGTGAATCGTTATTGTCCTTGAGGAATAATCCAACCGGGGAAAATTACTCCTTAGATGACATCAACTAGCTCTCTCTCTATAATCAGCGCGCTGTGGTTAGTCTCTCCATGCCGGCTTCTTTGCCGGTTCCGGCTTTATGCCGGTACACGTGATCAGGTTCACATCTGGGTTCCTTTGTGTTGCGATCGCGCATGCGCGCGATAGCGTACCCGGTGACCAACACTGTCAAAGGGGAGAATAGAAACCGATAGGGCACATCATCTGACACAGGTGAGCAGCATTAGCTCTTCCATCATTTCCCTGTTATTTAACATGCCCCTTTATGTGGCCGCGCTACATAGACCCCTCCCCCCACCCCCAAGCTTCCGGCGTGTGAGGAGAACGTCCATAAAAGCGCTTCAAGTTTACCACATTGAAAACGTTGATATTTTTTTGGGATCGCCCCAAGACACCGTGTAATTAATAGGTCCTTTTCTGTTTTTTATCTCAGTCAGTCAGGTTGGTTTGTGGGTGATAGCTCGTAGTTAGCTTTTGGACACTCCCCCAGGTTTGGCAGAGGTGTACCAGCAGCTGAGACGTAAACTGGGGTCCTCAATCGGATACCAGATACTTGGGGACACCCCACTTAGTAATGATTTTCTCTCTCAGCACTTTTACCAGTTTTGGTGTCTTTACATCCCTGAGGGGAAACATCTCCACCCATTTGGTGAAATAATCCACCACCACCAAAAGATATTCATTCTGCCTTTTACTTCGTCGAAAAGGACTCATGATGTCCAGTCCCACAGTGTGTCCTGGTTATGGAACCACGGTGCTTTGTAGTAGCCCACTAGGTTTAGTGTTGTCCGTTTTGTACTGCTGGCACACGCTGCAGGTCCTCACATAGTGCCAGACGTCCTTCCGCACAGTCGGCCACCACGCTACATCTAATAACGTCAGCAATGTTTTTATTTGCCCCAAGTGTCCTCCCAGGGGATTGTTGTGATAGTAATGTAGAAAGTTTTTTATTAATGCCTGGGGGACAACTAGCGATATAACGCCCCCTGGTGACGTTCAAAGGCGACCCACTGATCTCGTGTGCCTCTTGGGTTGTCTTTAGAGAGTATCTTCGTGATTGTAGGGTCCTTCTTTTGTGCTTGGGTTATCTCACACAGGTCATTCGTTAAGTCGGAGGAACATTTAAGGGTTATGATGGCTAGACATGGGGCGGTGCCCACTTTTAGCGGCAGGGGCGCCCGGGAAAGTGCATCCAGTCCCAGGTTCAAACAGCCTTTTCTATGATGTACAGTGAAAATGAACTGCTGTAGACGTAACGTCCATCGGGTGAGACGAGAGCTGGTTTTCGGGCAGTTGAAGGCCCAGGACAGGGCGGCATGGTCTCTAAAGACCTCGAAAGCGCAACCTTCTAAGTAATGCCTCCACTTTTCTACAGCCCAGACCACGGCCAAACACTCCTTTTCTGATTTAGAGTAATTCTGTTCAGCTCCTCTCAACATTCGCAATGCATAAGCTACGGCTCGTTCTCCTTCTGCTGAACTTTGGGTGAGGATGGCTCCCAGGCCCACTTCGCTGGCGTCCGTGTGTATTTGAAACGGCAGGTTTAGGTTTGGTTGTGTTAGTACTGGTGGGTTTTGAAGTGCGTGTTTGATGTTAACCATGCAGTTCTGGCATTCTACGGTCCACTCCCACTTTACTCCCTTCTTTTTTAAATTATTCAATGGAGCCGTCATATCTGCAAAGTGGGGAATGAACTTATGATACCAGCCGGCGAGACCCAGAAAACGCTGAAGAGATTTTAAGTC
>JAQMYI010000008.1:4042203-4052285 GCA_030014275.1 Clariallabes melas
CATATTGTCTGAGTGAGTGTGTAATGTGTGCAGGTATTATCTCCTGAAATGGACTGGCACCCCATCCAGGGTGTACCCTGCCTAGTGTCCCAAGTCCCCTGGGATAGGTTCCAGGCCTCCTGTGACCCTATATAGGATAAGTGGTATAGAGAATGAATACGTAAGTGAGTGAGTGAGAGTGCATCCAGTGGAATAGTATCATGGGTCAACCATTGCAAGAAAGGCAACCAAAATTTACTTGAACCAAAATTCAACCTTGATTAGGGAATAAATCAAATTTGCTGTGCATTGTAGCTTTGCAACGGCATTGTTGCAAAATGCAAAATGAGTGTTACAAGGACTTGAACCCTGTGGAATGTTCCCAAAGTTCCAAATTCAGAAAATAAAGGCTAAAGTAATGAGAAATTATTAATTTTCAGTTGATTTCTACATGATTTCAACATAAAACATCTTTCCAGCAATCAGGCCAATTAGCGTTGTTGCCATATTTTAAGGTTTTGATTGTGGTGTCCAACATGGAGTTCTCTATTCAGGTCTAACCAATCATGGAAACTCATCCAAATTGTGGATCTCTTCCTCATCCAACAAACAACCCCTAATTAAATAAACATAGAGTTATTCATAGGACTCGCTTCAGTCCTTCTCATCAGGACTGTGACATAACTGAGACTTTTCTAACTTTCAAAGAATGTTTCCTTCGTTCTCTCAAACAGGCCTCCAAAGAGTTTGGAGATTTGGCAAGTCAGTTCATAGAGTGTGAAGCAAAGCAGTTCAGGAAGGCATCCAAACTGAGTGCCAAACTCCACTGTGATTGGCTAGCAGCAATGTGCGAAGGAAGAAGCTATGTTGGGTCGTCCAACCCAGACAGAATTTGAAGAACTCTTCCTTTCTGAAATTGAGACTTGTAAACAGTTTATGGACCAAGTGTCTGGGTTAAACACCTTGTTTGATGTTTACAACAGGGATCTATACTGTTATACAGTATATTCTATTCTGTCTATTCTGTACAGCACAATGATCACTGATTTTCTGCACAGAAATTAACAGCATAATGAAAATTAGTCTATGTTAATGAAACTCAACAGTGTGATATGTTACATTGTTACTCTGTTGACAAAACAAAAGACAAGTTCTTCCCTATATGTTGGATCAATTTTTTGTATTACTATTGTAGTTGTTGCTTAGTTGTGCACAATTTAAACTTCTCCATAGAGATCTTATTAAGGCTAGGTTTGCTGTACCTGCTGTATTTCCTTCAGATGCTGATGCTGTGTTGGAGGGTACTGGAACTATAGTTCATCAATAACTGAACTGAAGAAGGATCACCTTACAGTAGTTCTCTTTTAAACATGAACAATTGGATATAAACGTAATATGCTCATAAGTATAAACTATAGGTCATATAGTAACAGCTCATACCCAGAGGCATGGAATCTAAGAATAACAATTGACAGATTTAATAGAATGGTTGTTTAACAAAGAAAAAAGAAAACCTTGTTAATTTGTTGGAATGATGACATTTTTCTTAGGTGCAAATACTCATTAAGGTAACAAGTGGAGCAAAAACAGATTGCCAAAAAAAAATTCTAAGTATGAACATGATCTAGGGACACAAAAGTACATAGTGAGCACAATTAAAACACAACCCAGATATGAATAATTTTTCTATAACAGCATGGTTCAGAGTGTGTTATTTCTTACTATGAAACACATCCCAGCAGGATCCCCAAGATTGGATGAGAGGTGTAATATAGTTGTAATGATGTGATAACTTTCATCATTGGAACAATGTTGTTTTAAACGTTAGAATAATTGTAATAAAATGACGCTGAGATAACGTTGAACGACCCAAAGATAAAACTGCAAACAGAACCTCAAAACAACAAAATTTTAACCTTATTAACATCCATATGCACAACCTCCAAGCACATCCAGGGTCCCTTACTCACGTTTTCACATTAGCGCCCAGGGATTGACCAAAAGTCTGGTTCATTTTTAACAGTGAGAAGACAATCGTTCTGTGCTTGGGAACTGTGCCTAAGTAAAGAGGTGCTCTTGCACAGCGTACTCGGGCACAGATCGAATCTGTTACAGAAGCCAATCGTACCTGAGCAGTGCCGGCGGTCTCCTCTGAAATCTTAGTGTGTGCATAGGATGCACCAATCTCATCCTTTGACCCACAAACCTACAGTATAGCTGATACAGTCGGAAGACATGCAAGATCATTGATCTTGACATTTTTTTTTCAAAAATATCCATAACATTTGTCAGGGTGTGAAAGTAAATGTCCTTGTTCTCTTCTTATTTTATGTTTAATGGCGGCTCACAGACCAAGTAGGTGCATACAGACACCTGCTTGTACCCGAGTACGGAGAACAAAAAACAATACAAACGCCGGCCAGCAAGGCAGTGGGAAGGGGAGGGGGTTTGCAATCGTTCCTGGGCACATTACAAATCAATGAAATTTGTGAAAATCAGCGATTGTAACAGACACAACAAGTTTCTAACAGACACAATGAATTTCCGTACATCACGCATGTATCTCCTGTCACAACTCTTAGCGTCGTAACGTTATCTCTACAGCATGTTTCATTGTCTGTACAGAAAGAATACACTGAGGTGCACCGCAGCTCCCAAATTACTGTAATATGGTGTTGGCACAGCGTTTGCTTTCCCAGAACAGAATTTCTTTTTTTTTTACCTTTTTGGCTGCTTTCTAACTTAAATTTATGTAAATTGCTGTTCTCCGGTAATTTTCTGTGCTGCTTTTTGTTATATACGCACATTTACTAGCATTAGCAGCATGCAGTATTCCCTAGTGCTTCAGTGGTAAAGCCCATTGTGCTCTCACTGCAGTGACTAGAGTCTGAGACCTGCTCAGGCCATCGGTTTGGTATTAATCGTGTTTTGATGTCATTTTTCAGCACTGTGATTAAAAGGCATTAGTTGAACGTTATTCCATAATCATGTAGTCAATGTTGTTTCAACATCATTTCATGTTGCCAAATTAACATCGCAAAGTTCTGGCAACCAAAATTCCTCCCAGGATTTAATTTTTACTCCTTAATAATTTATTCAGCGCATGGTTTCAAATGAATAAATAAATAAATAAATAAATAAATTCCCATTAGATAAGGCCACAACTGCAGCTGCAACATCATCATCTCAGTTGAAACGCTGCCATTTTGGCAAACAGCAGTACATTTAACATGTTACTCTTACTGCTTGCTTCTCCCACTCGATAATTTGATAGACAGCAAACATACTCCTACAGTTCTAGAAAACCACGAGCACTCCATGTGTTTCTAAGAGTTTTTGGGATGACACTTGGAAACACTATAGCTTAAGCATAAACAATTTAAGCATTACAGAGATATAGATGCCCGTTTCTAAATGCCTGGCTGCTCTCTGACGGCAGTGTGGGCACAGCGAAGAGCCTGCGGTGCGTTCATTATCGCCGGAAGTGGCAAGATGTGAAGGAGCAAGATGTGAAGAAGCGAGAGAAGATATGTGTCTCTTCCTGGAAGACATGTTGCCTTCACAGCAGACTGACAGCTGAAGGCTTGTCCATCGCGTTTGAACGGAGGACCCCTCCCAGGACTTAACCTAAATTTACTGCTATTTCAGGATAACCACCTCCTCGCACACATTTCGAAGCTCATCCATTGAAGCGACACGAAAGTGTCTCTTCCACATAACCGCAGGATACAGACGCACGCACACCAAACCACATACAGACCAGAGATTTAAAAGAACAAAAACAAGAAGCTTTAGAAACATGTAGCACAATACACATAGACACAGAGCTCAGCAGGGATCAAGCGTAAGGCTTTGGGAGGGACAAATGTGCTAATACTGCCTGTATCTACACTCTTTCATCCATCTCACAGATCTTTTTGCTCTTGCTCTCTCTCGTTCCGTCTCTCTCTTTGGAAAAGTTAGCAAGTGCGGGTCGGATTACCCAAGGCGCTGTGGTGGAAGAGTCACAGTCTGTCAGGCAGCACAGTGAGATGCACAGTAATCTGTATCTCTAGCTTTTATAAGAAAGCACACACATATGCACCACAGGAAGACCGAGACTTTAAAATCTTTGTAAAAAAGTTTCTGCCGGTATTCTGTCAACTTGTAGAAGGCATGAATGACGGATGCTTATCCTGGGACCAAGGACAGAGGGATGTGGGCGAAAACAGAAGAAGAGAGAGAGAAAAAAAAAGCTTTGATCACTTGAACACATGGCCAAGACAGGGAAAATTTCCAAATCTTGCTGGTTCTTGACTGTGTGTTCAATCAATCAAACGCTTTCAAACCACTTTTCTTTATAATTCTGCCGTCCCGGTATTCCTATTCTATTTGGTTATTTGATTGTCAAAATCAGACCAGCCTCTGATTGTTTAGATGGCTTCCAGGTTGTGACTCAGGTCGAGTACTTTTTCATCTTGACGATTTGTTTCTTAATATAAGGTCCAAATCTAAATATCCCTCTTGTTTCCTTATTGTTTTTAGCTTCCTCCTATCTATTTCTATTGATCTCCGTCTTGAGAGATTCTTTCATCCTCCATTTATCCACCCCTGTTCCCTTTCTCCCACATAGGTAGATGGGGGAAAACAGAAAAAAGAAAAGGTGGTGATCCTTTGATCATTTGAAGACATGGACAAGAGAGCCAACAGAGAAAGGCGTACTCCGTTACATATCTTGATCATTCTTTTTAACCACGTTTCTGAAGTCTGTGCTCCTTTTTCGATTGGCCTTCTGGCTTCCGCTGTCCTGGTGTTCCGATTTTGGCTAGCAAGAATATTTTTGGGAAGTTTTCAGATGCCTTTGGGTTCTGTCTGCAGTCAAAGGGATGAATAAAACCAGTGGAAGGGATACCTTTGGCTGGAGTTGGCACAGTAATGGATCAGCCTCTGAGAGTCCTCATAACTGGGACAGATTTGCCCAAATTCCCCTACAGTTGCCTTCCAGCCACATGTGTGCCTGCTCTGACAAGACACTTGCTCCAAAAACGTTTCGCCCAAGGATGTGCTGACAGAACAAATGAGAGGGTATGGGAGGTTCAGTCTGTGGATAAACTGGATTTGGTCACTACTGTATATTCTTTTCCTCAAAGCTCCTGGAACATTTCACATGCAAACACTAAGCTTGTGACTTAAGGTTTTCCAATTCTCATTTACACTTTGAGACATCTCTGGCCTCTGATGGCTTCCAGGTTCTGGAAGTTGGCTTCCAGGTTCTGTCTCAAAATCAATCTCCGCTTCTTTAATATCCTGGATGCATCTCACACTGAACTCTTGACCCTGTTCCTCCAAAACCAAACTTTGTTTTCCATTCTTCCACTTTTTCTTGGTGTCCATCTTTCCATTTTCTATTAATCTCCCTCATGAGACTCTGTCATTCTTCATATCTTTCTTCCGCACCTGGTTCAACCTGACCCCTCAGTCTCCACTGCCTGTGGCTAGGCCCTGTGTATGTACTGATTGCTATAGTGTTTGCACACATTTGTCCACACACAATCTTCTCAGCTAGGTAATCTTGTTTCATGTCCTCACTGGGAGAAAACAATAGGAGAAAACAAAGAATCTTAGGAGATTCTAACTTTCTCAATATCTGCAACTATCCTGTTTCTTATTTATGTAGGAATGGGGTAAAGTTAAGAGCAAAAGGTTGATATAGGGCTTAAATAGGATGTGCTGATTGGCAACACTCTCCTCACCCCAAATATAATAAAATCTGAATTTGTCTTTTCAGTTTGCACTGGAGCTCTGAGGTTAATATTACTAATAAATAAGGGAAGCTTTTGGTTGGTCTCCAGTTTAGCACCTCATTTCCATCTCAGGTTGTAGATTGGGCAAAAAGGGACCTCACCATTTTGTAAAAGCTCTACAAACCTAAAAGCAGTAGCCTAACACACACCATCTATTGTGCTGCAGACATACACATGCACCACCGAGGCATGGACTTCACAAGATTTCTGAAAGTGCAATGACGTATTAGCTTGATTGATCAGAATGAGATCCAGGGAATTTAAAGACCAAGCCAACATCTTGCACTCTTTGTCCTGTCCTCGTTCATGTTTTGTAGGCTTGTTTTGTTGCACTGGCTAGTTTTTGTAAAAATGAGACAAGTCAGTGTATTACTGTTTTCCCCTTGTTGTTTAGTTATTTTCCTCTGACCTCGCGCTTTAGGTGACAAAAACCCACATAACATCGTTTATACAGTACATCCTTCAGCTCTGCTGCGGAGATGTTTTTGTAAAGACACAACCTTCTCGCTTTGCGCTCGTGTCTGTACGTGCACGAGAGAGTTAATTAGCGGAGACTTACCGGGTCTTTGATCTGTGTGAGATCTCACTCAGTGTGAGATTGTGGTTTCTATGCCTCCCTGGATTTGCTGGACTCAGAGAAACATCAGGCATTGTTGCTTCAAAACCGCTTCAAATAAACAGTATTAATGAGCCAAAGTGTGAGTTCAGAGCTGGAGCACAGAGTACGAAAACATGTACGATTTGCAGCGTGGCATTAAAGGTTATAAAGTGAAATTGCACAAAAGTGGCTGTGAAATGAGGCTCAAATTTACACACTGTTCATTTGCAATCGGTCATGTTATCATACTTTTTACATCATACCCTTTTTGAATTCTTCATTCTGATTGTTCTGAAGGTGCTCATTCATTTTCTATGAACTTTTCTCATTTCACAGGTGTTGCATAAGATTAAATATAGCTATTCTCTAAGATTTAACTCCGATTACAGCGGACAAAACGGTGTCCAGTTCATGTGTGAAAATGACTCACATGCTCCCAGAACTACTCTTTCAAAATCTGATTCCTGGAATATACCCCACGCCATCAGGGAAGAAAAACTCCATAGATATGATACTCGTGTCATTCAGTACATTCAGGTCGTCAGCTGACTTTTATTTTATTTTATTACCACATAATGTTACTGAGCCTAGACCTGAGAAACTGAAGCAACCCCAGATCATAGCACTACCTCCAGAGCCTTGACAGTGGACACTTTGCATGATGGATGCATCGCTTTTTGCCCTTCCCTTCTTACCCTGACACACACACATCACTCTGAAATACAGTCAATCTGGACTCATCTGGTCACTTGACCTTTTTCCATTCCTCCAAAGTCCAATTTTTATGATGAGTCTTATTAAAAAAGTAGTTTTATTATGGACACAAAGCTGTTTAGTCCCCATCCTGTGAGTTCCCATCACATTGTGTGTGTGTGAAATGTTCTTACTTTAACTATTAAACATTAAACAAGCTTGATTTCCACTGTCCATTGTCTTACAATGATATTTCACCAAGCATTTGCTGACTCATGATTTTTCTTTGACCATGTTTCTTCCAGGTTTTAATAAAGTATTGGACGATTCTTAACCAATTTACAACTTTTTTACGACTTTTTTCCTTTTGGCCATGTGGAGTATGACATCACACAATCTAATAAATTAAATAATTAACTGTTGGCAAATTCTAAACATGCTGTTATACAAAATGATCAACTTCAGAGTTAACAGTTACCTGCTTCGTGTCAGGCTGCATCACAGTATAATCATTCTATTAAGAAAAAGTTTCAAGTTTCCTCCCACATTTATACAGTATAGGTTGATTGGCGTCCATATCTTTAGATTTGCCCATAGAGTGTAACTGGGGGTGTGAAGGTGTTGGCTTTTCATTCAGGGTGTACCCTGCCTTGTGCACTAAATTCCTTGGGATATATTCTAGGCCCAGCATAGCGCAGCATGCATGACCTTCAGAGGATACGATGTATAGATGCATAAATGGATGTTATGCATCATTTGTGCACATTAATAATCTATATAAATGAAAAAAGGTTTGGTCTGTACATTGGTCTGAACTCGCTCTATAAATGATATCTTTACATTTTATAACTTTTTTATCTGTATGTCTGTCCAGCTAAATTGTGTCACAGCATCACACAAAACTGGCTGAACAGAATTTAATTAAACTTTGACCGTACTTAGGTTTTTGCCTGAAATTAAAACTGTGCCATAAATTGAACCAAAATGTCAAGTAGAAGTGAAACTATGAGCAGTTATGTGGCAGAATATAAACCGCAAGTTTTGAAAGCGTACCGCCCATGGGACAAACTGTGTCTCTAATCAACCGCTGGACAGAATTTAATGGAACTTTGTCATAAGTGAATATTTCCACCCCTGAAATAACAGCGCTGAAGTGATATAAGTGAATTCTAATGCGCTGGAGCTGTTTTAAGACAAAAAGTCTTTATACAATCTTTATATAGCGCTTTTTTCGATTTTTCTCATCTATGATTCATTTTCCCAATTACCGAACAGGGAGTGTATTTCACTGACAACAAAAGAAGTACAACTTAGCGTGAACAAGGCATAAGATACTCAACATTACTGTGGCCTTTGGAATAGTGCGCAGAAGACCAACGAATTCAACTGGTCTTGTATTGTTTTATTCCAATTAACAATACATATTTACTGTTAATCTGTATGTGGAAGAAGAGTAAATAAAGGGTTAAATAAAACAACATTTTAGAGCCAATCTTATTCCCAGTAATGAACAAATATCAACACAAAAATATCAATAATCCAAGAAAATAAACAAATGTACAGAATCTATTTATGGTGTGCAGTATAATAAATAAAACAAACAGCCAGTAAAGAAAATACGGCAGTCGCAATTCTAAAAGAAAAAGAACATATACAGTACCATCCCCTTGGCATTAACTACATGACTGGCAAAAACAGTAAATGACATCCCTAAGATCCTATTGGTTCACTTACTTGTGTTGTATAGCTTGCACATTCTACTGTACATGAATATCAACACATAATTCAAAATGAATCTTTCTGAACTCTTTTAGAGAAACGAACACAAATATCATATTTAAGGCATTTTAAAGGTAATATGAATCAGAGACCACTGACCTGATATGTTAACAGTGGTACCTATCAATCTTTCATCCGCACAAATACATCAGCATAATAAAGAAACAAGGTTACAAGAAACTCGCAATCCTTTCTAAACTTTTTGATTTACTTTAAAAATGGATTATAGTGGATGATTGATCTTTTAAGATAAAAACCATCAGCGCTGGAACAGACATGTAGAAGTGCCGTCATGCTGAGACCGGGTGCAGAAATAGATACAAGAAAGAAATAGAAAAAGTCCAGTTGTCTGCATTAACAAAAGCTATGGTACAGTTATCTTATTTACCTGATAATCAGAGAGAGTGAGTGAGAGAGATAGAGAGAAAAAAAGGACAACTTTATGTTTAATACATAGTTTTATTTGCAGTCATGCTCAAAACGCGTTTTGGTCAGATGAGTACGACTCACAGTTGAGTTTACAGCGACAGCCTGCATTACTACAGAGCTGGGCCAGTGCGGCACATCAGCTCATCAATTTATAGGAAAGTCACCCGAATGATGAATGATTAACGAGCTGCGAAATCAAAATCATCGTTTTTTTGTCTTTTAGCATTTTGACAGCATGTCAGTAATTTAATGCTGCCAACCAAGACTTGCTGTATCATCAAGTCCCACCCAGACACACAGATTAAGCAGCAGATTAAACAGGCTACAAACTCTTCTCATGATTGACGGCTATTCAAGCCCCACCCCCCTGCAACTCTTTTTAATGTGTGTGACTTCAGCAGATACGGTAGTCTTGTTGAAGAGCCAGGCTAAGGTGGAACGCCATGCTGCTTACTCCGAGTCTGATATTTAGTTAATGCAGTTAAAAAAAGGGTTGAGAGAGAGAGAGAGAGAGAGAGAGAGGGTGCGGATCTTTTATTAATGTGACATTCCAAGATGGAAAATTCCAGGACGGAGAGTTGACGCCCATTTCTTAGCTCGAGAAAAACGATGAATAATGACTCCAAATCATGAGCTTGTCCTCTCTGGACCACTATGAGGGAGGGAAAAGAGTGTGTTCTAGCGCTCGTCTAAGAAAGGGACATCATTATTTGTTCGTTTTTTGTTTGTGTATTGTGTATAAAAGAATGGGTGGAGAAAAGTGTCAGGTGTGTTGTGCGATAAAAGAGTATCAGCGAGAATGAAAGGAAAGGTGTACAGGA
>JAQMYI010000008.1:4078720-4090250 GCA_030014275.1 Clariallabes melas
ATCTATCTATCTATCTATCTATCTATCTACTGTATCTATCTATCTATCTATCTATCTATCTATCTATCTATCTATCTTATATACAGTGCCTTGCAAAAGTATTTATATCTTTTGAATTTTTCTACATTTTGTCACTTTACAACCACAAATGTAAATGTACCTGATTAGTAAATAGAGTCCACCTGTGTGTAATCATTCATTGAGGAAGCTGCATTATGTGAGGAAGGCCTGTGACACTTTCTTGGTGTGACGTAAAAGTTGATGACGCTGCCAACAGTTATCATTGGAGAGGTTCGCCTGTGACACCCCACAGTATCGTATCATTAAGGAAAATTTTAATTAATAGGATTACTATTGTAATGTTTTTAGAAAGAGAGCAAGAGTGGATTTTTTTTTACTTACCAATTTTTATCCTAATTAAATATTATATAAAGGTGCTGCCTTTAAAGTGCAATATTGGTGTGCAGTTCTATTTATGACAATAATAAACAAGACAAAAAACAGCATGAAAGTGGCACTGACTGTACACTGCCAATTGGTAAAACATCTGAATTTTTACAGAAGATTCTTACAGAAGCTTTTTACAGATGTCAAAAGAGCCTAGTCTCCTCAGGAAGAACAGCCAGGCTTCACCTTTATTGTACAGATAGTCAGTGTTCATTAAATTCCATATCCACAGGCTAGATTATTAAAAACAGGCAACTGAAACCAAAAGAAATGTAGAAAGAAGATACACAGATGGAGCTACTGGATGGGCTGCCACTTGCGTCGATGCACGGAGGTTGTCCAACTGTGAATGGTGTAAGTTTACAAAAACTTTCACTTAGATATTTGACACATCTTGTACCTCAGTCACTTTATGTTTATTAACCAAGGGACTACCGTCAGTCCTGAAAAATGAGTCCAACATGGAACTCCCAACACGTACAATTCCTCAAATGATCATGTCTTCAAAAATGAGTCAATCCCAATAGACCCCCCTATGTCAAAATGTCCAACTTTAAAGTGGAAATAAACATGTTTACAGCCTGTTTTGGTCTCCATAGCTATAGGATCCCATTCATAACAACTGTACAGGAGTGAATCAGTTGAAATTATATAAATCCATAAAATTGTGCATAATTAGGGGCATGGCCAATATGAATGACAGTTATAATGCAGGTGTCAAACCCCTAGCTGTCTTCTACGCATCACTTTTGCCAACTGGAATCGTTATAGTTTAACTTCCTACGAGAAATGTAGGAGCTGGCACAGGACAACATGTAGGGTATGAAGTTCAATTAAATGTAATCAAAGTAACTTTGGCATATAAATTAACATCAGCCATCTTAAAATTTTAGCTAAGGTAAAGCTAAGCTAGCTAGCTTGCAGTAACTGAGTGAAATAAGTTACTGCAGCCAACAGGATGACTCAGTATTTTCTTCGCATTTGTCCATTTATGGATTAACCAGGATTTACTCAGTTGGGCTTCAAAACCATCCTTCAGAAAACCTCTGGGTGGCATCCAGTCCTAATACAGTCTGTGGTATTAAGCTGAGCTAAGTGGCAATACATACTATATTAGTATCTTTTACCATGGTAGCAATCATCCAGTGGTGCATTCTGTCTTACTTTAACTTATTTAACTGGCTCTGAGATTTGGCGATGAGGGGAACGAACAAACACTATTTTTATAGTGAGAAATAAAATCATCGCGCAGCAACTGAAAATTATGCTATTATCCGAGCTCCCTGTACACAACTAACACCATCTGAATAGGGCTATAGTCTTGACAGTATATTATATTATATTATATTATATTATATTATATTATATTATATTATATTATATTATATTATATTATAATATTATATGTGTCAAGAGCCACATATCTAGGATTCATTGGAGAGTCTGTTACTGTTGTGACCAAGAACAATTACCATTTTAAACAAAACTAACTTTTAAATTTGTAATACTGCGGTTGTTTACAAATGACTAATGAAATCTTGCCCTAGAAAATTTTCAAAAGTTTCAAATTTTCAAAAGTTTCATTCCATGCCGAAAACTGATGTAGACATAATGATATGATGATAATTACTCAGAATGCGGTGACGATCAAGATTCCTAAATTTGTAACCAGCTACAGTAAGTGTACAAATGTCATTACATGCCCTGTAGCTGTAGCTGTGGGTGGAGCTTCAAGGCTGTAGCTAGTAGTGTTTAGTTAAACAATGAATTAGTAGTCTATGAGCTAATATACTGCCATTAACCCACTAATATTAATTATGTACACATATGCCCAGTGTTTGTATGTCTGTCACTGTATTTTGAGGCTCTCCATTGTTCACCATCCAGATCCATTCAAATGCAGAAACCCACTCAAGCATACAGTGTAATGCCAGGATGTTAGGATTCGTGCAGTTGTTACCTTTTTTTCTCAGGCAAAATATCCAGACATTCGTCACATTCATTTAGACATTTTTAACAGAACATAAAATGACGTTAACTTAGTAAAAATGTGCATCTCCAGGGTGTGGGTTTGATTCCCACCTCCAGTCTGTGTGTATAGTGTTTACATGTTTCCTCTGGAGATTCTGGTTTCCTCCCACAGTTCAAAGACATGCAGATTAGGTTACGTGGCATTCCCAATTTGCCGATAGTGTGAGTGTGTACAGATATGTGTGTGCCCTGTGATGGATTGGCACCCCGTCCAGGGTGTACCCCACCACGTGCCCTAAGTTTCCTGGGATAGGGTCCAGTCCCCCATGTCCGTGTATACAGGATATAGCGGTATAGATGATGAGTAAGTTAATGGTTATGAAATCTAATATTATGTGGGGCATCCCCACACAATAGTAAAAACCAGGACTTTTTATTGTGCAGAATAACAGGACAGAATAAAAACTCCTGTTATTTCTCTCTATAATCCCCTGCTACACTAATGCACTTACCCCAGTGTTTCACTAGTGCTTCTACCATCAAGGTAGAAAGTTTTCTCAGCCATGATCTGACTCAGGAACGACTGCAGTGGGCTTCGAGCTACATTGTTGATCATGGACGTACATTCTTCTTTAAAATGTTTGCACCATTCCTGCGGCTAAGAGTCTCATTACCATAGTGTGCTTGAAGTCTTCATTCACCAGAAATCTCAACACAAGTCCTGATTTGACTTCAACACCCATCGTAATTAGGGACATAGTGCAGTTCCGGTTCTCGTTGCGTTAACTTTCTCTTCCTGCCAGTTTCTTTCGAAAGCCCTGTGGATTTCCTGTGCTTTCTTCAGGGGGATCCTCCTCCTCCTCCCCCCCGTGCGTGCCGACACACAGATGATCCAATTAGGAGCAGACAGACAGGGCAGGACACCGTGCCAGCCCGGTCCCGGCCCTCGATGAGCCTAATGAGGCATTACACTCTGTGGTGACAGCCCCGTCTTGCTTCACGACAGCAGACTGTGAGCGTGTATATGGGTGTGTGTGTGTGTGTGTGTGTGTGTGGTCAGGGATTGGACAATAAAGTTAGGAGCGTCTTGTGTGTGAGAGAAGAAATGGTTAGAAGGATATACACGTTAAAAAAGCAGTTCTCTTCAGAGGTTGAATCGTTGGTGGATACCGAATTTGCAATATTGACAAGGTTATAATTATATTTTGAACGCAATATGAATGAAAAAAGAAGATGATGACTTTTATTTCTGAATTAACAGCACTAGTCTGATTGTGACAGGATGCTTTTTAGAAGTTAAAGGATGAAACACTTGCTGTGATTCACTTCTGTAACTTTACATTTATCACCGAACACCATCCATGGATTTCTCTTAGTCTCTGTCTACATATATAAATAAACAGATTCGAAAGAACAGATGGTGACACCAATCATTAGTGGTAAAGCATGCAACTTGCGTGTTTATTTCTCCACAAAAATCAGGTTTTAATGGAAAACTGCTTACTGCATCTCGAGCAGTATGTTTAGTAAACGAAGGCTTGGCACTAGCGCTTGCCTGCTCGTCTGGCCTTTTGCTCAGTTTCAAAGCTGCGAGTGGGTCTGAGTGGTTAATAATAGAGTGCCCTGCTCATGAACGCCACAGATCAGTAGCATCACGACGGGGAGTGAGGGAGTGGGATGTGGGAGATGTGCCTTTTTAGCCTCTCTCTCCCTCTCTCTCTTTTTCTCTCTCCAAATCCTTGGCCCGTGTCTCAGATATGGCACTTCTAATTAGAAAGTGATTGAAGAGCAAATACCTCAGCCACTTTAAATATCCGTTTAAGTCGATCGACGGCGCTTATGACATTTGTGTGAAGTTGATAGGTGCTGCGAACGCCTCGGGGGGACGAGCAGCGAGTGTCGCCGAGAGAGTGCCAGACAGTAAACCGATTGATCCCTGTTATTGATTACTATCTTCTAATTAAGGCACTTGAAGGAATGAGAGAGTGATTAAAAAAAAAAAAGACACTGGAAAAGGGTGCCGTGCTTTAGTTCTTTCATCCTCCCCAGCCAGAGAGGACAAGGCAGCGGGGCTGGTGCTCCAACTAGCTGAAGACCTTGCCCATTGGATGTACATCCTCGTTCATGTCCATGCTTCGTGCTATGCGTGGTAGTAATGGAGGTTCATAAGAGATCGCAAATAGTTTGAAGACACAGCCGTGGGAAGAAAGAGTAAGTCCAGTCAACACCGGATGGACTGAGACATCAAGCTGTTTTCGGGTCAGCGTCTCACCAACCACCCACGACTATTCAGATATAAATATTTCTCCGTTATTGCCTAACTCGGCTTATTTGTCATGTGACCCTGCGTAAGCCGGACAGCTCAGGAACTTCTGGCACTGTCACTTAGAGCCAGGTAAACTCTGACTCACTCAGCTTGACGTGAAACACAAGAAAATTCCTAGCAGTCAGCCCTTATATCCTCTGTCCTTTCACTTCTTTTTGGCTTTCTTTCTTTCACTATCATCCTTCTTATCCTTTCCCTGGCCCAGGCTACAGCCTGTCAGATTTGAGAACAAAAGGGCCGGAGGATGGAGGGTGGAGAAGCTGCCAGCGCTCTTCCTTCCCTCTGCGAAACAAAGCCCAACATGTTAATTAAGAGGGTTCACAGTAAGAGGCTGCTGGAATAAATAGCAACGTGCCACGGCATGGACGACTGCAACCAACAACAGGATTCTTCAGCAGGCGAGGTAGAGAGGAAGCAAGGCTGCAGCCAAATGCTTCGCTTCTGTCAGTCTCCGCTCTTAATTGGTGATCCCACAAATAATTTCTCGAGGTGTTGTTTCTAGTTGACGTGTGATGCTGCATCCAAGGCTTTAGAGGATTCTATAAATTCCTCTCTGCTTTGTTCTAAGGATGGCAGGTCAGAAAACAAAGAGGGTGGGAGTAAGACTTTATGTCTTTTCTCCGTAAAATGTAAATTATCTTTCTGGTTGTTTTAGCCACATTTTTAATCACAGGGGAATCATTCAGCTTGGGCATGTAACACAGTGCCTCTATCTAAATCTGGAACTGTAGTTAAACCAGATACTGTTTGTCATGAAACCGAAAAACTAAGTAAGTAGTCGAGTAACGAGAAGTCTTCCTTTTACTGTACATCTCAACGTAAGAAAAATAGAAAAGTATTCACCTTCAAATATACAGTATGCGCCAAAACATGCATTACTGAAATGAAAAGACAAACAACCTTGTTGTCATCAGTGAGTTTATTTCTAAAGAAACTAGACACTGTTTATATCATTCACGCTGATTCTCAACCCGGATTCCTGGAACAAGGATTGCTGCAGACGCCTGCAAAAGGAGATGATTTGCTGGCATAATGCAGGTACAGTTCTTGGTGGGTCTTCATAGTTGAACACGCTCTCCATTAACATTCCCCATAAGAAGGCATCGGGTGGTGTATGATCGGGGAAATGGAACGGGTATGGGAAGGAACTGTTCTGTCATCTGTTTTCAAACTCTGTCCCTTATCACAACCCTTTATGTATGTTGTTGTTGGTCTTTCGGCTGCTCCGGGCACGGGAGCAGGCCATCCAGTCAGCACATACAAGCTTGGCACAGGTTTTAAGCCCTTCCTGACGCAACCCTCCCATTTTATCCGGGCTTGGGACCGGCACTGCATCCAGTGGCTTGGGTTTGGGCACTGGCTGGGAATCAGTGCCCCTATGAATACATTTTCCTCCATCGCCTGACCTGTTTTCAACAACGAATGCACAACACAACTTTATTTTCATACTCAAACCTGAGACAGGGCTTTCACTTAGGTACTCTGCAGCATAATAATGTAAGACATTATGCCACATATTTTATCCAGAGCGACTTTCATTTTATTTCCTTACAGTACATATATAAATAGTTGAGGGCAGGAGCCTAGCTCTTGGGCTCTATAATAGGAGGTTGGTGGTGATGATGAGATTTGAACCTGGGGCTTTCCTATTGGTGGTTCAATCCTTTAACTACCGAGCTACTCCTATCCCCGATTGCGATTTTGGACTTGCAACAGAGTTTGCAACTCTGCATAATGTATCTGTCATTGTGACATCTGTATAAAACATTTTAAACTTTGCAGCTTCTCTGTAATTTGCCAATCTGATATTATTAACTTCAACAGCAAGGTAAATAGTAAAGAGGCTTTTTTTTATAGCTGCTATAACATAAGTAATAACAGGAACTAACCTGTTTCAAGGACGTTCTGCAACATTAAATGAGTTAAAAGTTCTTCATCAAATAAAATACATCAATTCTTTTTATAATTAAATAATAAAACATTGACAGGGTTTGCTGTAACAGCTACACCAGTTCCTTTTCTAATCCATTTCTGTATACAACATTTACACAACAGTTTTTTTTTTTTCCATTTCTGTCCACATGAAGGTAAGGACACTCAGACTTTCCTTCCACTGGTGTTCATCACATTTCTGTCTGCATGAATGATATTCAAATTAAAACCCGACCTCTCAGCGAAGTGAAACAACCAGGCCTATTCATTCCATTGTGTTCGAACGGCGCTGGTGCTTGTACACCAATAGACCAAAACACGTCTTAATTAATCAAGCTTCCTTTGATTTTGCTTCACCTTTTGTGTTTAGCGACTGAGGCTTAGAGCTCGATGTGTGATTGAATTCTGTTTCCTGTAATCCCAGCTCAATAAGAGCTTCACTCCCTACAGGCTGAAGACGCTGCCCTTCTTTTTCCTGACTCTGTTTAGAAAGTAATATACAATCTAAATAGTCATGATTATAAATAGTTTTTCTCGAGCCGGGTTGAATGAATGAATCCATATAAATCGATGTGGTCCTGAAACGCCTTCGGAGGAGAAAAGAGCTCGAGGGAGCGTCAGGCCCCCGCTGCTGCATAAACAGGCCGTAAAGCGTGATTCATTGGGTGTTGTTATCTTTGTCTGCACAGACTTCGTCAGCACATGATGCATTCTGTGTTTTTTTTTTTTTTTTTTTGGTAAACAGACAGTGTAAAGGGCACGGCGTCCCTTGTGACAGGCAGAGCTCAGGATGACTCTATTTGCCCTTAGACAGCGTATCGAGCATGAGCTATACAACAGCATGCGACTGAAAGATTACAATCGATATTTAATACAGTCGGCCACTGATAGTTTTTAATGCGCAAGCATAGATCAGACTTCGCACCGATGACGGGTGTGTTATGTGGTAACTGATTAGCAGTGTGGATATGATCATCTGCTAATGGAAAATGTTAATTATTGGCGATAATCATCATGAATGAAAGATGCTCGCGATTCCTCTGGTTTGCTATTAAAAAAAGGTCAAACAGAGCATTGATTCTTGTTCATTCTTTATTTATGATTACCTTAAAATCTATCATCAGAGCCTTGTAAAAAAAATTGACATTTTCATTTACCAGATTTGTGACTGGAAACAGTGACGCTGTCCTTTAGAAATTTTCCTATAAAAAACAAAAGGGAAAAAAAAAAAGAAAACGAGCATTTGTTTGTCCACAGATTTAGTCGGAAATAAATTAATATTATACAGGAATTGAAATCGTAACAAGCTCGCAGGTTTTGCAGCATTCTTGTTTTCTGCTCGTAATTGGAAGGATAACAAAGACAACCCTGTCAAGCCATGGTAATTATAAAGAACAAAACAGTGCCGTGCAACGCCAGCCTTTAATTGGAGTAACCTTTTCTTTTAGCTCTAAATCTGCTTTTGTACGTTTTGTTGTTTTTCATCTGGCCTTGCACAAATTAATTCATCTGTTGGTATGCAAAAAAACCCAGACAGGACAACACTGTAGTAAAACTTTGCCAAGGCTTTTTTTTTATTAAAATATGTTACATGTCCATCAAATAGTAATTGCAAACTCTTAGTAGGATCTGTGGTGACTGCTCAGTGAATTATAAGGATCTCCCCCTGTATACAGTGGGTACGGAAAGTATTCAGACCCCCTTAAATTTTTCACTCTTTGTTATATTGCAGCCATTTGCTAAAATCATTTAAGTTCATTTTTTTCCTCATTAATGTACACATAGCACCCAATATTGACCAAAAAACACAGAATTGCTGACATTTTTGCAGATTTATTAAATAAGAAAAACTGAAATATTACATAGGCCTACAGTAAGGATTCAGACCCTTTGCAGTATTTAGTAGAAGCACGCTTTTGATCTAATACAGCCATGAGTCTTTTTGGGAAAGATGCAGCAAGTCTTTCACACCTGGATTTGGGGATCCTCTGCCATTCCTCCTTGCAGATCCTCTCCAGTTCTGTCAGGTTGGATGGTACACGTTGGTGGACAGCCATTTTTAGGTCTCTCCAGAGATCCTCAATTGGGTTTAAGTCAGGTCTCTGGCTGGGCCATTCAAGAACAGTCACAGAGTTGTTGTGAAGCCACTCCTTCGTTATTTTAGCTCTGTGCGCTGGGTCATTGTCTTGTTGGAAGGTAAACCCACGGACCGTCTAAGGTCCTGAGCTTTTTGTCCAGGATATCCCTGTACTTGGCCGTATTCATCTTTCCATGATTGCAACCAGTCGTCCTGTCCCTGCAGCTGAAAAACACCCCCATGATGCTGCCACCACCATGCTTCACTGTTGGACTGTATTGGACAGGTGATTAGCAGTGCCTGGTTTTCTCCACACATACCACTGAGAATTAAGGCCAAAAAGTCCTATCTTGGCTTCATCAGATCAGAGAATTTTATTTCTCACCATCTTGGTGTCCTTCAGGTGTTTTCTAATGTGTCTTGCACTAAGGAGAAGCTTCTGTCGGGCCACTCTGCCATAAATCCCCGACTGGTGGAGGGCTGCAGTGATGGTTGACTTTCTACAACTTTCTCTCATCTCCCGACTGCATCTCTGGAGCTCAGCCAGAGTGATCTATGGGTTCCTCTTTACCTCTCTCACCAAGGCCCTTCTCCCCTGATAGCTCAGTTTGGCTGGACGGCCAGCTCTAGGAAGGGTTCTGGTCATCCCAAACGTCTTCCATTTAGGGATTCTGGAGGCCACTTTGCTCTTAGGAACCTTAAGTGCAGCAGAAATTATTTTTGTAACCTTGTGCCTTGACACAATTCTGTCTCTGAGCTCTTCAGGCAGTTCCTTTGACCCCATAATTTAAGGGGGTCTGAATACTTTCCATACCCACTGTATATACACAGTATAGGGTGAGTAAAAAATGATCCTCACTCTGGCTTTACAAAAAATAAATACTTTAGGCTGTTGACAGGTGAGCTGCGACCCATGAATGCACCGCTGTCTTCACTTCTTCATCAGAAGTGAATCTTCATACTCGTAGTTCTGCTTTCAGGGAACCAAACAGGTGGAGCGACATCAGGACTATATGAAAGATGCTTTAACAGCTCAAAATAAACTTTTTGCAGAGTTTTAGTGACAGTGTGGGCAGAAGTGTGCGGACGTGCATCATCATGCGAGATCACGATTCCCTCGGATAGCGGTCCTCTGCGTTTAATCCGAAGTTTAGACTTCAGCTCTTAAAAAAGCGTCTCACTGTAACAAGCACTGTTGATTGTTGAACCTTTTTCCTGATAATGTTCCAATACTTCTGGCCCTTGAGAATCCCAGAAAAATGTAAGCATTGATGAATTTTCCAGCTGACGGTTGATTTGTAGTGATGAATCCGTGTCTCATCACCAGTAATGATTCTCTTCAAGGAACTTTCACCTTCCTTAGAGTATCAGTCCAAATTTTGTTTGCAGATATTCAAACACTTCTGTTTATGCTCCTCAGTAAATTATGACACCAGGTACAGTACACCCTCAGACTACAAAACGGATATTTTATGTATACAGTACAATAATTGTGCCAAATATCTTCTCAAGACACATTACCTCCTTAAGCAATTATGGCCACTGGTCAATTTCTGTATATTGACCAGTGTGACCAGTGAGCATATATAATACCATACTGTATACTGTGACCAGCATAATTGCATAATTGTGTAAGGAGGTACAGTAGTATGTCTTGAGAAGACACTTTGTACATTTATTGTGCATACTGTCTATAAGATGGTCCAGATCTACTTCCTTTGTACCAATTACATCACTTTTATTTGTACACTGATTTAAATAGTAGATGTCTCAAAGTAGCATTCTAGACATCTGTATAGAGAAGGATGTAGATTTAGATCACTAATGAATGAGTCAGAGATGACAGCAGTGAGGAAAAAATCCCACATGACATGCGGAAGAAACCTTCAAAGGAAGAGCGAAGAGATAAATACAGTACAAGGAGTACGTGAAATGTTAGTGTGTGAATAATAAACAGTGTATCTTCAAGACACATTTCCATTATTTATAAAACATGCCTAGTGATTGAACTTAAGATGTCCATGCACATATGTAGCATGTAGGTGTCATTTCATCCATGACTGTAGTTTAATCTCTTTGCTTTTTTTTCCTGTCCTCGAGCTGCCAATACATCTCTTCAGCTCTGAAATGCTTTCTTGCCATCCTGCCTTGGGTTTTTTTCTTCCTCGATTTCTCCTTTTTTTCCCCCTTTTTTTGTTGAACCGTCTGTCCATCGATCGTGTGTTTTGATTGCATTAGGGGTCCCGTGTGAAAACAAAATCCATCTGTGATGACCGTGCAGGACAGCTGACATTTTTACACTTGCGGCTGATCGATGAGGAGTTTGTTGGCGGAAAATAGTACAGTACTGTCTGAGAAAGCAGACCGACTTATGAAGAGAGAGAGAGAGAGAGAGAGAGAGAGAGAGAGAGAGAGGCTGTTAGTCCGGGTCAGGAAATAAGGATTAGAGGAAGATTGGTTTGAGATTTGAATGTGTTGCGAGACGGGGAGAACTAAATGTCTATAGAAGTGTTAAGCCGTAAAAGTAGAAACATGAATCGCACTCGATACTTGTATATTTCTTCACACCACAAAGCTGCTGGATTTTTTATTGTTTAGATGGTGTGTGTGTGTGTGTGTGTGTGTTTTTACAACATAGCACTGACTGGTGCATAATCATTTATATACATAATTGCTCGGTCACAAAACTTTATAATAATAATTCATTCATTCATCTTCTATACCGCTTCATCCTTCTATTCAGGGTCGCGGGGGCCTGGAGCCTATCCCAGGAAGCT
>JAQMYI010000008.1:4098835-4119083 GCA_030014275.1 Clariallabes melas
CACACACACACACACACACACACACACACACACACACACACACACACACACACACACACACACACACACACACGGTACACTGACAGACGCATGAGATGCTCAACATAAAGACAAACATCACCTTTATTACTACCCCCCCCCCCCCACCTTTCCCTTCTTTATTTTTCTTTTCTCTTTTTATTGTTATCTTTTAATTTAGTTAGTTTTGTTAGGGGGAAAAAGGAATTTAAAAAAGACATCTGATACAGAAACTAAGAGAAATTAGCTTTACTTTGCCTTGTTTCTGTATCAGATGACATTTGATTCTTTTTCTTTTCCTCCTATATCTAGTTTATCTATTTTTCTGTATTAAGTCATCTCCTTTCATTTCTTTTCTTGTTCATCTTGTCTTCTTTCACTTTTCTCCCTTTTTCAGTTCTCTCTCCTCGTTCATTCTTTTACATCATATTTCCTCTTTTCTGTTTTTTCCCCATTTATTTTCCTTTTTTCTGTCACTCTGTTCTCTTTTTTCTCTGTTCCATCTTTTCTTTTTTGTCTCATCTGTTTCATTTTGCATTTCTTCTCTTCTCTCCTTGCCTCTTCTCATCTATTTCCATTTCTTCTCTTCTCACTCTAGTCTCTCCATTTTTTCTTACTGTATTTTCCCTTTTCTTTCTCTTCTCTTCTTTTTCTTTTATATTATTCCCTCCTGTCTCATCTTCCCACATTCAATTTCTTCTCCTCTCTTCCCCTTTTTCTCACTTTTCTGTTTATCTTGTCTTGTTTTTTTCTTCTCCTTTCTGTTTCATTTCATCTCTTTTCTTCCCTTATTCATAATCATATTAATTCTTTTTATTTCTCTCATTTCTTTTCTCCATTCTCTTCTTCTTGTCATCCAGTTTTGCTTTTCTGGTCTCATCTGTCTCATCTCATCACTTTTGATTTCTTTTCTTCCCCATTTCATGTCTTCATGTTTTCTCCTTCTCATTTTAGAAACTCTTGCACTTTCCTTTTCTATTTTTTTTTACCTATTTATCTGTCTGTTCCTATTCATCTTGTCTTATGTTTTGCTTTTCTAATCATCTCACCCGTCTGCTCATGTCTAGCCATCTTCTTCTCTTCTCTTCTCTTCTCTTCTCTTCTCTTCTCTTCTCTTCTCTTCTCACCCATTTATCAGCTCCTCTCTTTCTTATCTTCTTTTCTTGTTTTTCTCATCTCATCTTTTTATTTTTATTTTTCCCATATCATCTTATCACTTCTTGTCCCTACTTTCTTTTCTACTCCTTTTCATCTGGCATCATTTTTATTTTCCTCCCTTCTCTCCCTCTCTTCTAGTTTTGCTTTTCTACTCTTTCTTGTCTCGTCTCATCACGTTTTGCTTCCTTTCATCATCACCCCATGTCTTCTCTTTGCATTGTCTCATCTCATTTTATATGCTCTTGTCTTTCCTTCCCGATACTTGAAAAGTCCTTCGATCATTAAAACCGGTGTGTGTTTACGAGGGCGCACTTACTTTCGAAAGACCTATGTGTATGAGCCCTGACAGCTCTGATGAAAGCGCGCGCCATCACTGAACCGTCACTCAGTTCTTATCTAGACGACACCAGACCTACGCTGCGGCCCACGGAGTCTTTATAATGGCTGTTTTTTGTTTTTTTTTCCAAGGAAAGTTTTCCTCTTCGGGTTTATTGAGCTGTTAGAGAGGAGCGGATTGATGGACGGGCCTGGAAATCAGAACAATGTAGTGTAGATACAATAGATAATGGAAATGAACTGTTGAGGACAGACGGATCAACTGGATCAGCTGACTGACAGACAGAACGCCGGGCGTAAATGAGCTTTCCTCCAGCGGCGAGGCGTCCTCCGGCGGCTTCCGTGTGACACGCGGCGACATCAGACTAATCAGCTGCTGCATCCTGATCCTGGCACCAAAGCAGCGTGACACAAACAGTGTGCATGTGTGTGTGTGTGTGTGTATGTGCGCATGTGTTACTGATACGGCGACTTTCTGATGGACTCAAAGGCGCTTGAGAGATAGACAGAATGATCCGCTGTGACACCTCGAAGCCGCTCTCGGAAATCAGATGCCGCAGGAACAGAAGAGAAAAAAAATAAATAGCGAGCTGAAATAAATAGACAGAGAAGCTGAAAGAGTGAGGAGGCGAAGGCACACAGAGCCAGGTTAGCAGTGGAGAGAGGTGTATCGACCTAATGAGCTCTTCCTCTGTAGCAGGAAGACGCTCTCTCTCTCTCTCTCTCTTTCTCTCTCTCTTTCTCTCTCTTTCTCTCTCTCACGCCTCTCCCACTTCCTGATCTTGGCTGCCGCCTGTGTGTCAGGTCCTGTTTGTGATGATCACTTTCTCTTGTCTGAGTCTGACTGGCTGTGGGACGTGTGCAGCTAAATGCCAGGAGATGAGCAGATTGCTGCTGGTTTGGCACGTAAATAGGACTGAAAATGAAGACTCTCTGTTTCTTTTCTTTTCTTTTCTTTTCTGTTCTCTCTCTGTGTGACTAAGTTGCAAGCGTACAAGTAGTTACTCCAAACTTTTTATTTAACACTTTGATGTACTGCATAGTACACACTCATTTAAAAAATACCATACTGTGCAAAAGCCTTGATGCCCCATTTCTCATATTTTGGTTCCAAACAGCCAGACCTCTTGTACTTTTAATGTAGTCTTGATGAACAGTTCTCCAGGACTTTCTTGGACTCTTGATTCTGTCTCTCATTTTCAGTTCAGTCCCTGTACCTGAGCAGTTTCAGAGAAATCGTTTTGTTTGTTAAGTTACACAGTGACCTATGAATCGTTTAAGCATAAAAAATATATAACTTAAGGTATAAACCAGTGAGAAACAGGTGCAGATGATGATGAATGATCAAGCCGGTGATTAATATTCTGGTGATGAGTGGTTGGAATAGACGAGAGGGGAAATGAGGTCGCTGCTGAGGTTGTTACATAAACAACTAGTTTGCAGCCTGTTAGAATAAAACATCTGTTCCCATTTCATCAATTTAATCTGCATATTCTTTTTTACATTATTTGTATAAACTGCCTTATTACTGTTTTTGTTAACAAATGATATAATATTAAAATATGAGAAATTTTATATTCCATAATATCTTCTATAAAATGTTTGATGATTATTTTAAAGATTGCAGTATTTTTATAGATATACAGTATTTTAACATTAAAACTTTTGAGTGATTTAATGAATGAATAAATAAATACATTTAATATTATTATTATTATTATTATTATTATTATTATTATTATTATTATAGCCATGATTTTATTTATGTTAAGTTGCTTTGCAAAAATTGCTCTTGTTAAAAGTTCTATACAAATTAATATAAAATGTAATTAAAGGATTAACTGTGCCCTGGGTTTTCAGGTCTGTGTGAATGAAAAAAAGGTAAAACGAGAAAGAGATTTGAAAAACAACAAGCCTCTTCCAAATCTTGTTAAATATTACAAATGTTTTGCATTTTACAATAGAAAATTTTATTTTAAATCTTATGATCTTTCACCAAGGCTATAAAATGATCTTATCCTCCATGTGGCCATTAACAAAAACAAATCCTAAAATAACATCATGCTATACATTTTTTATAAATCAGAAATAAAATAATAAGTTCTTTCACCCATGTCATAAAATGGTCTCATATAGTGTAAATTCTACAATAGCATTGGTACATGCAGTAAACACCTCCACTGTAATAAACATTATACAACAGTTAATTACAGTATGACCGAGTAATCTGATTGGACTAGATGCATTCAATGAGTAGTGAAAATAGAGCATAACAACATTGAGACATTTAATTATAAGGCATTGGACTATGGTTCGGAAGGTCCCACGTTCAAACCCCATGACCACCAAGTTGCCACTGTTGGGCCCTTAAGCAAGGCCCTTAACCCTCAACTGCTCAGATGTGTAATGAGATAAAAATGTAAGTCACTCGTGTCTGCCAAATGCCTATATGTATCACTAAGAGTGACAGGATAATAACACTAACTGTTTGTCTCAGCATGGGGGAAAATAGGTCCGTATGGTGCACAGCATTGTAAAGGGGGGAGAGCGGCTGCCTGCCAAACCCTACATTTAAAACCAATCACAGGAGCACTTCAGTAAGAAAACGCATCTGATAATGTTATGTCATCAATTTGTCCCCTTAGTAATTGCTTGTAAGTTTTGAATTGCCATTAACTTCTGAAGCAAGGTAATAAGCTTCTAATACAATCCCAAATTCCTTTCTAACCCTTGATCAAAGGCACTACTTGGTGTGTAAACGAACTGTACAAACAACATAGTGCACTAGCACATAGTGCACTTTATTTAACTCTATTTGGGATTCAACCCTGGAACCTAAAAGTTAGCTGATATTCTAAATCGGAATAAGTGGAAATATAAAATAAAGTTTCTCAGGAGGGAGGACTTCCCACCACTTCCACTCCCATTTATTCTGCTCACCCTTTGGCTATATACTGTAGTATAATAAGAATTTAAAACTAAATTTAACCCTGTTAACTACACCAACTCTTAGTCGCTAACTGTTGGTTGCCAGCTCTGCCAGTCGTGGTTAGTCAGTTCTACCAATCATGAAAGGATATGTGTTGGCGGAGCAAAATAACTGGTTAAATAAACAAACAAATCATAATCTGTTGATAAAAAAATGGCATTTGTAGAACTGTTGTGTGATATACTACTGTATATATTGCACATTTACTGTCATCTCAACAGCTTATTTCATGTTATTCTACTACACGGGTGGATACACTGCATACCTGGCAACCTGTCTGTGTCTCTCTGGAGATCTTTGCCAAATCTGGTGATGATAGGGGCTTGGAGACGGAGTCAATTCTTTGCACATTTTATAGCAGCAACTTGAACGACCTTGGTTAATTATGTAGATGACCATCATTAACAAGACACAAGCAGTGATGGTGGAGTTGAAATCTGATTAAAAAACAAACCATGAGAATTTTTTTTAAATAGTTTAATTGTAAGTCATATTGATCATGCTAATACAAACAAACCTAAGCATTTTTTTTTTAAAACCAAACATCACATCACTAATCCTGTGCTTTGTATACAGAATGCAGGGATTGACTTTTCCCTCATGAAGTCTGTTTTTAAATCCAAAAGCACACCTTGTAAAAACTCTCCAGTCTGCTCTCGGACTTAAACTGGCCCATAAAGTGTTGTTATTGGTTTGGTTTACATGCCTGTGAACTGACTTGAGGATGATTAGGTTCTGTATATTGATCCATTTCCTTATAAAACATGAAAGTTACAACAGGACATGTTGAAGGGCTTGATTTATTTCGACATTGGACAATAGCGTCAAGACGCTCTGTATCCTGGCCACGCCCACATCCCCTGACTGATAACTTGCAGGATTTATGTTCACAGGATGTGCATAAAACCTTCTGAAGAAAATGTATTAGGAGTGCTGGATATATCGACAATATTTCCTCCAAAAAACAAAAAAAGAGTAACTGAAAGCATTTATGAGGTATGTGTCGCGTTGCCAAGACAGACATAAAAGACGTTCATTTTGATTTCACAGGCATTTTTACGGTCAGTAAATCCTACACGAGCACGGGCCTTCCCGGGGCTCACTTTACTATCCTCGAAAGACGACAACCGTTCACTAAAGACCAAATTCAGCTGTCCCATGCATGTCTGGCAGAGATGTTTCATTTCACATCTTTTAAACATCTTTGTGCTCACTGAGTCAGTCTTGTGAGACTCGTAGCGCTGTTGGCTTCTTTAACAGCTTTGTACTCGACTTTGCTTCCTCCTGACTTCTATATCGTGCCGGATAAAAGCGTTTGGCGAATGAATAAATGAAAACGTGGTTATATTAAGACTCAAAGACCTCAATCCAGCTCTCTGTCTTTTGCAATTCTGTTCAGTTCAACTCAGGACAGATTTATTGGCATGGTATGATCCAATACAGTATTGCCTAAGCATGTAAATGTTAAAAGAAATCCATTTGTATATATGCCTTCAGATTTTATTAAAGAAAAAGCACTGATCCGGACTGCTTTTGTGCTGATATGGAGACTTTTGCTATGGTTAGTGGACTGGTGTGTGTGCGCAAGACAGCAGAGGGCCAGAACACTTTGGAAACTTTAGTCTTAGCTGGGTGATCCTCCAGGTTGAAAGAAGTAGAGCTGGTACAAGAGGAAGTCTTCACATACTGTACTTTGGCATTGCCATATAAAAACATGGAGGGACAAATACAGACATTTAGTCAAGAATAAGTCACACAAGCCAGCATATTTGACTCTTCGTAGCTCAGAATATTCAACACAAATGTGAGCCAGGGCTCCTCTACAAGTCAAAAACATTTTGAACCTTTGTATATCAAAAAGCAAGCTTCAGATCTTTATAGCCTTATTTATAACACTATACAGAGAAAAGGAGACATGGAAGACCAAGAGACCATGAAAAGATGGAGAAGATCACCAGAGGCAGAAGTAAAGGATACACTTGGAAGAATGTCAAGAAAGCAGCCTCAAACAGAAGGCAATGGCACAGAAAGCAGTGGTGAATTAACATTTAATGTTCTGGGTTACTGATCAGAAGGTTGTGGGTTCAAGCCCCAGTACTGCCAAGCTGCCCCCTGTTGAGTCCTTAAACAAGTCCCTCAACACTATGGTGCTCCAGGGGCACTGAATCATGTCAGACCCTGTGTTCTGACCTGAACTTCAAGCTGGAACATCTGAGAAAAGATTTTCACTCTGCTGTAACGGGTCTTCAAGTCAAACCAGGAATTTTGATTCTGCAGAATTACAGAACACAGTTATGATAGTAAAAACTCCCTTTATCTAAATAAGTAAAAGAACCGTACGGTTTTGTCCATACATTGGTCAGATCTCGCTCTTTCAATTATATCGTTTTAAGTTTCATACACTGGAGGAACCAAAATCAGTCTCAGAAAATGTTCTGTCTGTATGTCCGTCCAGACAGGTTTTGCCACAGCAAAATTAAACTGGTTGGACAGAATGTGGTTTGACAAAAAAACATTTGCTGGCTTTTTTTTTTTTTAGAATTGTTAAAAGTGATGTTGTAATTTTGCAACAGTGGGCTTCACAGGGTTAATGAAGTTTTGGCAGTCTTTTGGTCTTTGCCTGAAGTTTATATAATGAAAACATTAATTTCATAACTGAAAGCAAATATTAGCATGTCTGTTGGGGAGAAGTGAAGTTATGAGCAATTATGTGCCATATTATGTCACAGCATCTAACACTGGGCGTGGCTATATGTGTCACTTAACAGAGCTAAGCGAAGCAATAGTCTACTGTGTATAGACAAAGTATGCAGATGACACAGAAACAATGGTAATGCACCTACAAGCTGCCATCATTTGCTTAAATGCTTAAGAAACACAAGTGAAAGTGCGACACAGCATGGCTTACTTCAAAAAGAAAAGTCGGCTATGAAAACTGAACCTTCAAAGATGAATGTACAAATCAATGTATGTTTATCCTTCCTGCTGGAAGTGTAACACCAGTTTGTTTTATATGTTCTGAAATGTTCTGTGCAACTATGAGATAAGACATGGGTCATTAGAGCAAACATATCTGCAGCAGTCCGAGGTGAGTGCATGTAAAATACCCGAACCGAGGCGCTCGGTGGACAAGGCATTGGACTATGGCTCAGAAGGTGCCGGGTTCAAAACCCCACAACCACCAAGTTGCCACTGTTAGGCCCTTGAGCAAGGCCCATAACCCTCAACTGCTCAGGTGTATAATGAGATAAAAATGTTGTTTGCTCTGGATAAGGGCATCTGCCAAATGCCTAGGATGTAGATGTAGCATATTGTTATGTGCTAAAATGCCCCCCCCCCGCACAGATTCACTGGAACGACTGTAATGGGATCTGATCCACCTTGGCCATGTCATTCACGGACGTCTTGTTAAAAATGTTTGTACCATTCAAATGTTTTACTGTGGCTCATCACTGTACTGTGGTTGAAGTCTTTTGTAGATGTCAATCGCTTTTATGCCTTCGTTCACCAGAAATTCCACCATTGCTTGTATATGTTCCTCTTGCCCATCTCAACTTGTGATCTGATTGGTCGAGAGGTACAGTAGTGCTTATTCTTACATCAATCTAAAGTCCTACTTTATACGCACCACAATGGGGAAAAATGTGCCATCACTTTTTTTTTTGTCTATTTTTGATTTTGAATCATAATTTTTATGATCAGAATCCATTTTTTAGATCAGTAATAAAATATATATATATATTTAAGTGTTATTTAATAATTTTTTTTTACACAATATATCTGATTAGCCTTGGCTTTGATTGCAATGTAATCTAGCTCTGAGTGAAGCCCCCTCCCCCCCAGCGGAGCACAGTTCTCACTTTTTTTTTTTTTCATGAAAGGTGATTCATGAAATATACAGTATGAAGGCTTGTTAATGTTTCATTGGTGTTTGCATTCCAGCAAAAAGAGAGGTACGTATAGAAATGACAAACTGCTCCTTTAAAGCAATAGAACAGCATAAAGTGATCCGCGTGACACTAGTACCTGTACGCGTGAGCCATATTGTGATAATTTGACATATTAATTTATTCAATTTGTCTCTGAATTTCCCAAATGGCTAAAAATTTTTAAATTTCATGAAGCACACTGCCTGCATGTGCATCGCAGCAGCACCAAACCTAGGAGGTAAAATATTAATTCACAGCATCTCAGACATCTCAATTCTGATGTTTTTTTGTTTTGTTTTGTTTTTTTAATTAGACAAAGAGAAAAATGAATATAAAAAAGTGATAATGACAACACATGTCTTCCTTCTCTCTTTTGCTCATTAAATTCTCTGGGTGTTATTGCGTTCCCTCCTACAGAGTCAAAGCCTTGCACTTTCCACATTTGGCCTTTTGCGTATTTATGGGGCGTATCGCATGGTTTTATTCGCACGGTTTACTGCAGTAAAAAAAGTACATTGAGTGTGGGGATTTGTTTGAACAGATGTCATAGTGCAGCACAAATACAGTAGTAGTAGATGTATCATGGCGTAGCATCCCTCGAGTTCCTGAGGCGCAAATGGGAATAAATACAGCACATTACTTATTTATCTCCCAGGTGTATTTTTCCTTTGTTTGTTTGTGTTCATATATGTGTGTGTGTGTGTGCGCTAGAGAATTAATGGGACTGAGACTGGGACAGGTTTAAATAGAAACAAAAAGGAAGTTCTGGGCTTTGGATTTGAACTTGGTTTCAGAATTGGCACAAAAAACTTTGAGATAAAAAAAGAAAAATGTTAGATGTTAGAGATGAAGCTACTGCAGTGGTGAAGTTTGAGCTTCAACGTGGAACTTGTGGGGTGTATAACGTGTGATTTTATGTGTCATGGCAAATATTACTCAAGTAAAAGTAGAAGTCCTGTGTACTTGAGTTAATGTAGAGAAGTACTCACTCACTCACTATAACTCATCGTCTATATCACTTTATCCTGTATACAGGGTCGCGGGGGCCTGGTGCCAAGCCCATGAGACTTAGGGCACGAGGTGGGGGGTACACCTTGGATGCAATGCCAATATATGCACATATACACACACACACTACAGACAATTTGGGAATGCCAGTTAAGCTAATCTACATGTCTTTGGACTATGGGAGGAAACTGGAGTACCTCAAGGAAACCCTCCAAACAGAGCGAGAAGGCATGGGAATCGAACCCAGAACCTGGAGTTTCAAGGCCACAGAGCTAACCACTAAGCCATAACTTACAGAAGTATTCACCTTCCAAAACACTTAAGTATCAAAAGTACAGGTCTTGTATAAGGTCACGGTAACCTGTTTCATAGTAAAAATTAATTCTTTCTATCTCTGCTTCCTGAGTGTAAACGAACGTGTTGGTTTTGCCGCCATCTGCAACGTGCTCCATGTTAAAAAAAAATGAATAAATAAATAAAAAAACGGCAAGTCACACAATTTCCACTGTTAGGGAATGCCACATCATGCAGAAATGTAGTGAAGTAAAAACACAGATATTTGCTGTACTTTTGTTTGGAGTAAATGTAGGAAGTATCCTACTACTCAAGTAAAGTACAGATACATGCAATATGTACTTAAGTGCAGTAACAAGGTACATGTACTTGGTTACCTCTCACCTCTGACTCATACAGTAAATACCAGTCTCTTAGTTCAGTTCAATTTTGTTCAGTTGTTTTGACTCCAGAGTTAGTGGATCCTGTTTAATACCTGGGGGACTGCAAGTTAAAAAGTCTTCTCCAATGGGATTCAGAGTTTCTTAAAGGCTTTAAGCTATGAGTGTAAAAATAGTCTTTAGACTAATGTGCTGTATGCGTCCATAATTCTCACACTAATAGGTGGCGGATCTTTCACATGGGTGATGTGCTTCAGTAAGGAGGTAATGGCAAAGTCGAGTGATTTCATGGTTTTCAGCAAACTCAGCTGCCCACACAGTCAGAGTATCTCTTTCTGTCTCTATCTGTCTCTCACTCTCTCTCTCTTTTTTCTTTCTCTCTCAACTCAGTCGGTCAGACAGAACAGACACAGTGACCAGTGGAGATGATATAAACCTGAGAACCACACAGTGCATTAGAGTCACTTTACATTCAAACCCACATGCCACGTTGTTCTTCCTGTTTTTGTTGTTTCTTTTCTCTCATATGCATGAGCGAAGTGGAAAATACATATTACATATACTTTTGCATTTGCTATGGTCTTTGATTTCAGGTATTGCATGAACTAGATATAAAGTTCATGCAGATGGAAATGCAAAATGTGTTGTAAATGTTAATATTCTATTAAAAAAAATGCTGGTTTTGTTTGATGTTGTAGTCAGTATGCCAGTGAAACAGTATTGTGTTTTAAAAATGTGTTACATTGTGTAAGCCTGTTTTAAAGCATATAACACTATACAATTGGAATCTACATTTACGTTTAGATAAATGTTAATTAAACATTATTAGTTGTGTGTTTGGTCATTATGTAGTTATGAATCATTTGAAAGCTATAATCGTATTGGCAAAAAAAAAAAAAAAAGAAGATTGTCTGAAAGTGTGTTACTGTACACCACAATTTATAAAAGATGCAACCAGCTGTATTATGACCTAATGCAGCAAGATATTATGGGTGTTCAAATCAAACCGGGACTTAATTTCTGCAGGGTGAAGGCATAAATCCGATTTTCCGAAGACGGTACGGTAGTGAGACTCTTAGCCGCAGGTCTGTGAATGACGATCCCGGCCTAGGTGGCTTGAAGCCCACTGCAGTCGTTCCCATTAACATTCAGCCAGTGGAATGGCTGAACCTGGAAAATTGACAACTAACTAGTCGCCAACTTGCAGAAGAAATGCATCAGTCCATGGGACCTATACATACAATCATTCACCAACACCACTTGCACATTACAGGATCTCAGCTGTAAGTTATTGCCCCATTTCCTGTATAGTCCTGACCATAATCCATCCATTTCCACATGTTTGGGCCATTAAAGGTGTTCCTGGGAGTTTCCAGTAGAGCAGGCAGTCCAATCACGGCTCTGGCAAACTGAGAAAACCTTCTACCTTGGTGTCCAAGCACTAGTGAAACACTGGTGCATCAGTGTAGCAGGGGGTTATATAGAGAAATAAAGGGAGTTTTTAACTCTCATAACTGTGTTCTGTTATTCTGCACAATTAAAAGTCCTGGTTTGACTTATATTGACTTTCATACTGTAATTTTGGTAAATTGTACTTAAATTGTATGAAACATGAATATGAATGTTCAATTCAGTTTACTTGGGGAAAAATAATCTCACTACGTAAATGTAAAAAAGTTAAATATGACTTTTTGTCTAATATAATATAGTTACATTTGATTTAAACAAAGATTTCATTGCTTTCACAGTTGGATACAAATTTGGACAAAATCTTATTGGTTCAATGCGATTCTGATACTTCAAGTAGAAACATTTAACAAACATACTGTAAGGCGAAGAGGCTTTGTTATGGCATTTCTGCATGGGGAAAAAACAGCCTGGGTAAATTAATTAATCTTTGTTTTTTTTTAACACAATCTACGTTATATAGAGTTACATATCCGTACAAATAAGTTTAAACCATCTCAGCAGTGTTTAAAAATATGTCAAAAGCCAAGACACTCCATTAGCTTGTCCGCTAGGCCTGAACGTTATTTATGGTAATGCGAGCACCATGTTAGGTTTTCATCTACAACTCCAGTGACCATTTGGCTGCTGATCATAAAGACAAACTCCAAACCACTAATGCAGAACCTAGAGCCAGACTCATCAATATACAGAGCAAAGTGTTAACACTAACGCAAATGCACACACTCACACCTGCAATCACACTATGTCTACTTATAGAGCCATTTTGCAGATCATTTCACACACACACACACACACACACACACACACACACACACACACACACACACACACACTTGTTTTAACTCCATCAGCCTTATGCTTATAGTATATACAGCATGTCGACATTATTTTGATTTGTGAATGGTGGGCAACATGACGCATTTAACGTGTCTCACAGTTTGGGTTTGAGTGTTGCTACTTTAAGAGTCACACAATATCAAGCTAATATGGGGTGAAATCCATCAATATGAGGAAGATAAAATATAAGACATTCCCACATCAAATCTCTTTATCTTTTACAAACTTAAATGCTTTTACTTAAAGCATCCAATCAAATTCATCACTAGAGAAAAAAAAATCAAGAATCCTGGCAATTCATCAATACAGTGTAATTTGCATTTGTGTCACACAGACCCGCTCCGCGACCGGCACTAGGACCCGGAAGCATAAAATGAGACAAGATGGCGCTTCACATCGCTCGGTCATTGAGTTCGCCCATGTCGTTTCTGACGGTTCGCCAGCCTTTTCGTGAGTACTCACTTTCTTGGGTTATCTTTCTGATTCGAGTGTGTGTTTATAGGACGCGGGTTAAATTTGTGTTTTTCCCTTGCTCCCCTTCTGTGAGAGTCCTTAGACTAAATCGCGTGGTTATCCTGCCTACTCGCTTGCTTCCGCGTTTGGGTTTACCATCCACGCTACAAAGGGCTAACCGCTAAGTGCTAAGTCTTCTGATCATCCCGGATTAGTTCGTGATAGAATGACTGAGCCCCGAGCGGTAAACCCAGCGGATTATGCGCACCTTTGCGATGTGGTAGATCAACACGCTGAGCTAATCAACCAGCTAAACGGATAAATGGGATGGCACGGACGGGAGATGTAGTGTTTTTTTTTAACTGTTTTAGATCTGGTGTTTGAGTTTAATGCCACCAAATACTCCACCGATCGATTGCGCATTGCTCTCATCGTCTCGCTGCTATCAGGGCAGGCAGCTGAGTGGGCCACGGCAGTCCTTCGCTCTGATTCAGATACCGCCCATTCATACAACGAGTTCACCCGTCAGTTAAAACTCACCTTTTGAACATCCTGCGGGCGAGGTGGAGACCGACACAAAGCTGTACCATCTGCGGCAGGGTGGATCGTCCGTGAGTCGCTACACCGCCGACTTCCGTACTCTCTCAGTGCAGACCTCCTGGGGAGACGCCACGCTCCGGACATCCTACTACGAGAGACTGGCTTCTAGGATTAAAGACGAGCTAGCCGAGCGAGAGCTTCCCGCCACGCTGGAGGGATTGATGATTCAGCTCGCCCTCCGGATCGACCAGCGCCTCCTCTCTCACCCAAAGCCAGCCCTGAGAACCCTGGAGCCGGGGAACCCATACAATTAGGACACGCCTCCCTAACCGTGGCCGAGCGTGACCGCCGCTTCCGAGAGGGGCTGTGCGCCTATTGTGGGTCAGCGGTGCACCACCGAGCAATCTGTCCTTTCCGTCCGGGAAACGCCCAGACCCGGTGAGGAGGGAGAGAAACTCACCGGGCCCTCTACAACTCTCCACCTCTGTTACCAACACCATCCCTCGACTCACTGTTCAGGTATCCCTCCAATTTGGTCAGAAGTACTGCGTTCATCGATTCCGGTGCCGCAGGTAATTTCATTGACTCTAACTATGCCAAAAAACTGGGGGTAAAAATCGAGGCGTTATCCCAGCCGGTTCATATCACATCTGTAGACGGTCGGCCCCTCTAGGGAGTCCGAGGCCCCCGACGTCGACACCAACGCCATCCCTCCCGCCTACCGAGACCTGGCTGAGGTGTTCTGTAAAAGGCGCGCCACCCATCTCCCGCCTCATCGCCCCTACGACCTGGCGATCGACCTTCAGCCAGGCTCGGTTCCACCCCGCGGCCATCTCTACTCCCTCTCACCCAGACATGGGCGATGGAGGAGTATGTGTCAAGCGCCCTCCGCCAAGGTACCATCAGGCCCTCCTCTTCGCCCGCCGCCGCGGGGTTCTTTTTTGTAAAAAAAAAAGGCGGGGAACTTCGCCCATGTGTCGACTATCGGGGGCTAAACAACATCACCATCAAAAAACGACACCCACTGCCTCTTACCAACTCTGCCCTGGACGCCCTCTCTGGTGCCACCATTTTTACGAAGTTGGACCTTCGGAGCGCCTACAACTTGGTACATATCAGAGAGGGCGATGAGTGGAAGACGGCCTTCATCACCCCCACTGGACACTACGAAAACCTGGTCATTCCGTTTGGACTCTGCAATGCCCCCGCCGCTTTCCAATGTTTCATCAATGATATCTTTCGGGACATGTTGGGGCGGTGGGCATTCGCATATCTGGACGACATACCCATATACTCACGAACAGTTGAAGAACATACTCAACATGTCAGAGTGGTCCTTAAGAGATTGCTCGCCCATCAACTGTACTGTAAGTTGGAGAAGTGCGCTTTTCACCAGCGCTCCACCACGATCCTGGCAACTTGAGGGGAACGCCCCCAGGCGGAACACGCGCCTGTCCTCCCACCATCTAAGATCATCACACCTCTCCACTGGGACTTGGAAACGAGGGTTCATCAGGCACAGGCCACGGAGACCGAACCGGCAGGTGTGCTGCCTGGGCGACTCTACGTGCCTTCAGCAGTCAGGAGCGACGTCATGGAGTGGGGCCACTCATCACCCCTCTCTGGACACCCCGGCGCTAGGTGCACCCTCCAGTTCATCCAGCGCGCCTTCTGGTGGCCCTCCATGACCCGCAACATCCACGAGTTCGTCCAGGCGTGCCCAGTGTGCGCCAGGGCGAAGACCCCCAACCAACCGTACAACTGGGGAGCTCCAGCCACTTCCGGTCCCTCGCCGGCCCTGGACGCACATTGCCGTCGACTTCATCACGGGCCTGCCGGCTTCAGAGGAAAAAACGACCATCATGACCATCGTGGATCGGTTCTCCAAAGCCGTGCATCTGGTGGCCCTCCCCGGACTCCCGTCAGCTAAAGACACAGCCAAGCTGATATTAGAGCGTCTGCATGGGTTCCCAAAAAACATTGTCTCGGACAGAGGGCCCCAGTTCATTGCCCGGTTCTGGAAGGCCTTCTGCCGTCTGATCAATTCCACCTGTAGCCTTTCTTCTGGGTACCTTCCCCAGACCAACGGTCAGACGGAGCGGACCAACCAACAACTGGAGCGCTATCTAAGATGTTTTGTCGCCGATCGTTAGCGCTCCTGGGCCCGCTATCTCATATGGGCTGAGTTATCCCATAACCTACATGTGTCATCCACCACAAACCTCAGCCCATTTGAGGTATGCCACGATTTCCAGCCGAGCATGTTCGAGCATCAAGAACCTGAGGTTGATGTACCGTCGGCCCAACAGTTGGTTCGCAGGTATCGGCGGCTGTGGATACAAGCCAACCGAGCCACCCGACGGGCTAACACCCGCTACGCCACCCAACATCGCCATCGACACCTACCGGGACGAATGTATAACGTAGGTGACAAAGTATGGCTGTCCACAAAAAATCTGCATCTCCACACCGAGTCAAAGAAGTTAATCCAGGTTCATCGGTCCTTACCGCATCACACTCCGCATCAACCCTGTCACCTACCGGCTCCAGCTGCCTGCGGCGCTCCGAATCCATCCGGTTTTCCACACCTCTCAGCTGAAACCCTTCACCACTTCTCCTATGGTTCCACCCTCCCCCCCTGCTCCTCCTCCCCGAATCATTGACGGTGGCCCTGCTTACACCGTACGTCGGATCCTCGATTCTCGACCTAGGGGCCGAGGCACCCAGTACCTGGTTGACTGGGAAGGCAACGGTCCCGAAGAGCGATCTTGGATTCCGGCCCGGTTCATCCTCGGTTTACCATCCACGCTACAAAGGGCTAACCGCTAAGTGCTAAGTCTTCTGATCATCCCGGGTTAGTTCGTGATAAATCTGAGTTAATAGTATCTTTCTCTTAAGGAAAATTTGTGTAATGGTTGTTTGCATGTACGAGGACATTGGAAAAAAATGAAGAATTTTTCTAGCTAGTCACTTTGTTTTGCTAGTAACTGCATTTAAATATAAGCCTCACACCTTCAGGGTCAAGGGTTTGATTACTGGCTCAGGTCTGTGTGCATGGAGTTTGCATGTTCTCCCCATGCTTGGTTAGTTTCCTCCCACAGTCGAAAGACATGAAGATTAGGTTAATTGGCATTCCCATGATATACAGGATTGGGTTATAGAAGAAGAATGAATATTTTAATATATAACTGTATAACTGTAATGTTTTGATCAGCATTGGCAAAAGAAATTTAAAGAAAATCAAAAGCTAGGATGAAGAAATATTAAAGCATACTAAATACAGTATGTGACATAAAACAATGAGTGAATTTACCGTAAGCTAGACAGCGGGAGTACTTATGAGCCAGCATGTCCGTGGCTGCCACATAATTGTTCTGTTCTGTGAAGAACAGCCACAGGAGAGCAATAAAAAAAATGCCTGAGCAAAACCTGCCTAGGACTTAATGGCTTGCCTAGAGGCTCAGTGTGTCCTGTGCCACTGTAGCAAAGCTGGATGCATTTCATTGTATCTGCTATCATTTTATCGCTGTGTTACTTTTTAAAGCGCTTTGATATAGGGTAACAAATACTGAATTGGAAACTGCCAACAATCCCCTGTCACTGTAATATTCTGATCAATATTCTTCCATCAATTTTCTTCACATCATTTTCCACTTCTATTATTTCACAGTTTTACAGTTTGTCTCTTCTGGTTTACCTGGCCCCTAGCAATCCTCTCAGTTGGGAGAGTTACTCGAAATATAATCTGCTTCCATGCCATGGGCACAGAAAGTCTAATCACCTGCTTTAACACCTTTAACAGCTTCTTCAAACTCATCCTGCCTGTGAGGGGAAAACTGGATCTGCTCTGACCCTTTCTCTGTCCATGTGTTTAATAACGTATTTAAGAACTGCTTTTTAAAAGGAGTGTTCAAATCAAACCTTGACTTTTGATTTTGCAGAATAACAGTTAATAACAGTTATGAGAGCTAAAACGACCTTTATTTGCTCCACTAATGTATTTAAAAATACAATTAATTATAAACTATGTACATTTATAATTTTTGCATTTATGCATTAATGCAGCCAGAAAGTTCTCAGTGCACTGGAGCCATGTTCAGACTGCCTGCTTCACATTTGAGACGCTAGCCTCTCAGGAACTCCTTTAATGGCACAAACATGTAGACATGGGTTGGTGTGAGGTCGGGATTGTAAGGGGGCTGTGGCACTAACTCACAGCCGAGTTCCTATAATGTGAACGTGGTGTGCATGAATTATTGTATGTACAGTTTACACAAACAGATGCACAGGATCAGGCATTCCACACAGTGAATGTTCCCAGGAAGAACCCCAGGGGGCTCCAAGTCTCTTCCAAGATCGGTCAAGATCGTCATTCATGGATGCACAGCCTTTTTTAAAAATGTTTGAACTATTCAAGCGTTTTACTGCAGCTAAGAGTTTTATCACCATACTGCTTGTAGCCTTCTGTAAATGTCACTTGGTTTTATGCGTTCATTCACAAGAAATTTTATAACAAGTCCCAGTCTGACTTTGAGAAAGGACTAGATCTGTGGCCAGTTAGTTTTAGTAATGAGTAAACATGTTCGCATAACTGACACATACTATATAAAAGCAATAAATTTTTTGTAAAAAAAAAAAGGCGGGGAACTTCGCCCATGTGTATAACTAGTGTAAAAACCCCATTATTAATGGGTAAAGAGTTGGTAGAATTAATTCTGGCACATACCTGCTCATAACTTCCTGTCTACTCAACATGCTAATTTAATTTATGGCACAGTTTAATTAAGTGTTCATAGTGTACGTCCCATTTTTTTTGGAGTAAGCCATGATGAGCTGCGCTGTTGTGTGTGTGTATTGAGGATTGTGGTGGCTTTGTAGATGCATTACGGTCATTTCTGTGTCTTTTGCATACTCTGTGTATACACTGTAAACTATCATGTTGATTGGCTCTGTTGAGTGACACGTATAGCCATGCGCCCCTTGAGGCAAAAGCGTTAATTAGTGTAAAAAAAAAAAAAAAAACTCTGGATGCTGTGACATAATCTGCTACATAACTGCTCATAACTTCACTTCTACTAAACAATTTAATAGGATTTCTTCAGGCAAATACTGAAGAACTGGCAAAATTCTGTTTAGCCAGTTTTGCATGATGCTGTGACAAATTATGGCTGGACAGACATACAATACAATACAATACAAGTTTATTTATATAGCACATTTAAAAACAACTAGTGTTGACCAAAGTGCTTTACAAAAGCAATAAAGACAATACACATACAAAAGGATTTAAATAGTAATTTTTGTAAATAATAAAAGTGAAATTTAAGTTAAGGAGTATTGAACGCCTTAGAGAAAAGGTATGTTTTCAAAACAGATTTAAAAACTGACAGGGTTTGAGCAGACCTGATATAAATCGGAAGGCTATTCCATAACCTAGGACCAATTATCGCAAAAGCGCGATACATACATATGGACAGACATACAGACAGGTATACAAACACACAGACAGAAATAGATTTAATTGAAAGAGCGAGTTCTGACCAAAATACAGACAAAACCTTTATTTTTTTTTTATATAGATACAGTATAGCTCTCACAAATGAAACAGCATTAAAACTGGGTCACATGAACCAATTAAAATCTGAGTTTTATCAAAGATTCTACTTAAATATCATAAAAGAAAATTGATGGCAGTTTTTTAGCATTGACTGTACACTACAGCGGTGATCCCCGACATGTTCTGTAAACACAACATCAACATTTATCTAAGCGTTTTTTAGCCAGAGGATTGTTCATCCACTCATCAGTTTATCAAACACACGTTGATGGCTGTCCCCCGCACTATGTGGGCAAACCCTTGTTTATGAATCATCTATCATTTATACACAAGTGGTCACTATATGCAGGTGCTGAGTGGAAATGAGTGAATTGTTGTCAAGTTTGTAGTGAGCTGCTCTTATACCCTTCACATCCAGTACAAAAGCGTTAGGCAGTGAAGTTGACATTTCTTACTGATGGACAATGTACAGTAAGAGTTAAAAATATGTCAGTTAAAAATATGTTTGCACTCTTTGTATCCAAAGAATGTTGACTGTGCTGGTATATTATGCTTGTAGTGTGATGATGATAAACTGTGGATTTATCATCTCTGAGTTAAATGAAGCACAAGTAGAGAAGGAATAAGAGAGCGAGAGATTGACTAAACAATTTGGAGAGCATGCAAGGGTCTACAAAGTGAACTACAGTTTAATCAGTCATCCACAGTGCTATGTCCCCTGCAGTACACATTAAGCCCAGTCACAGGTACACACAACCACAATGTGTGTAATGAAGCACTGGACACCAAAGAGACAGGAAGCAAATTGGCTCCCTGGGAATAGAGTGCTGTTTAGAGAGACACAAATCATTGTTACAGAGTGATATTGCAAGGAAACAAATGATATAAATGTACATTTGAACAAGAGGGAAATGATCCCATATAAGAATAAGGAATCGTTAGTGAATTTTGGAAACAATGGGGAAGCAAATCATACAGAAGACATAATGTCTTCTGGGCTTAGCTACATATATTGAAGGTGGATCTACTGTAGCTCAAACTTATGGAATAAGATCACTGTCAAAAATATTCGTGCGTAAAAAAAAAATATTTGTGTGTAATTCTGTCTTTTGTCTGAGTTGGATTCCAAAATCTATGGCCACGACAACTTACAGATACGAGATTTTGTGTGTTTGTTACAATACAACTCTGACCGTTTACATCAGGGGCGTAGATTTAGGGTGGACGGAGGGGATGTGTCCCCACCAATATCCTCCGACCATTGAAATGTCCCCACCAA
>JAQMYI010000008.1:4245172-4256643 GCA_030014275.1 Clariallabes melas
CCCGCCCCCCCCCCCCCCCCCCCCCCCCCCCCCGGGGGGGGGGTGCTGATGTGTAACTCCAACGCATGTGAAGACGAGAACCTTTTATGTACATATTTTTTTCTGGGTTGCTACAATATCATTTCATATACAAAATCACTTGCAAAGAAATAAAAGGAATTGGCAAAGCTGGCTCTAATTTGCTCATATCATGTCAGTATTTACAGTGACATATTTGCATTGAGTTTAATCATGTAGCACTTTTAATATTCATAGCAAAAGCAAAGGTAATAATAATTCTCAGCACTACTACTATGACTAATAATAATAATAATAATAATAATAATACAAATAATACATTTCATAATAATAAATAAGAAAGTGCAGTCAAAAAAGAATCATTATTGATACAATAGCAGGAAAGAAAAAAATGAAGAATAAATGCATATCAGTATTTACAGTTTGAGCTTGACACGTTGAGGTCTGTCACTTGCGGTCAATAGGTACCTAAGAGAGATTAACACATTATCGGCTTCACTAGACACGCAATTCCTGAGACTGATACATGACTTCCCCCTACTGGTAATGTACGTCGTGTGCCTGAAAACTTCACAGCTGCCCGCACACTGCCGCGGCAGCTCGTGAGATCCCTTTCCTCGAGACGCACATTCTTAAAGGCCACATCTGCATGAGCTATACTACAAGAAATGAGAGCAGCACCAGCTTTGCCCTACAAAAAGACTCCAATTATTCCATCACATCACTCTGGCACTCCATACTCTTCTAGACAGACAGACAGACAGACAGACAGGTTGGGGGGAATAAATTAGATAAAAACATTCTATTTTGGCTTTAGTAAGCAATTCAGATGTGCCCCCTAATGAGACCTCAGTTTGGAAGAGCCCCTACCCACCCAGGTACAATGTGCAGGACTGGCCAGCTTTGCGATTCTCTGAGATAAATTTTTATGAGCTAGGCTAGTTTGTATACTCGAATGTGACTAACAAATAAGGGATTTTCATAAGAAAACCTTGTTTACATAACCCACTAGATTCATTGTCAAGTTAGACATTTTGCAAAGACATATGCATAAGGTGAAGATCAGAACATCAGGAAACTACAACTTTGGATCTTTTTTTTGTTTGCCTCATGGCTTTGAAGAGCGTATGGAACTGAATGTACTGTGAGTATAAACTGTACATATAAATGTGTACTGTAATTTTATGATTAATTAAAAACCTGGGCATTTCACTTTGTGTCCTTTTCTTTTAAAATCAGAGATAATTGTATTGTGATTCTTTTTTATATTATAAATTATGAAAGAATAGAGAGATTGTCTTAACAGTATTTTGCTGAATAATTAAAACTTTTTACATTGGCAAGAACAATTGAAGTTGTACTTTTTGTAAATGGAAGTTATGGAAGTTGTACATTTATACTGTAACATACTGAAAATATTGTATTTAGATGCTGAGCATTATATTATGAGTTTAGCACATTGTTACTCCTCAGGATGGATCTTATGGGACTTTTAGGGACAGTAAGCTGAGACCTTGGATAAATAAACAGTAAACTGAAACAGTAGAAGTTTGTTCATCTGGATTTCAGATTGGTCATGTATGCGTCTTTTATTGTTTGTCAAGTTTATCCCTGCACAATCAGATCTTCTTCGATGATAATTTGATTTTATTCTTTTAGTATACTCCACAGCCACTCATCTGTCATGAAGCTGAATTTCATTCTCCTGAGTTTCACTGGTGAGAGACTGTTTATAAGTTATTTATCACAGGAGTGTAGTTTATTGTAAATTGACAATTAATTTACAATGTTTGAAAATGCACTGTGTAAGAAACATTCAGGATCTTAGGTCATGCGAGTAATACGGTATGACGTCATGTTTAGCTCAATGGTTAAGGCATGTGGAAGATCCCAGGTTCAAACCCCATTACCATCAAGTTGTCCCTGTTAGGCCCTTGAGCAATGCCCTTCAACTGCTTAAATGTATAATGAAATTAAAATGTCATTTAGGAGTTGATTTATTGCAATAATTCAGCCATTTTCTTTTTGCAAAAAACATGAATAGTTTTTAAATTTGCCAATGTGGAATTGCATGAGCTCACAGATGCCCCTGATTGGCTGTAGAGCCGTGATTAAGATGGGAGCACAAAGTACCTCTCATCCCTCCCCTCTGAGAGAGCTCGGCCAATCAGCTCTCTCTAGACCTCCAGCTGTGAGAGGTTACAGCATCACCCGGGAATCAAACCAGCGATCTCTGGATGATAGGGCGAGAGCTTTACTACTGCACCATTCGGAGGCCCTCATTACTGTACTTACTCTTTTTTTTTGTTGTCCATTGTAGACTGAAAACATTGTAGTCTCATTCTTAAATTGTGCTCTCTGACAAATCTCTAAAAAATAATTTTACAGGACTACAGATATAGTCCTGACTACTATATATTAGGGGCAGTGTGGCTCAGTCGGTTAAGGCTGTGGGTTACTGGGTTACTGATCGGAAGGTGGGATGTTCGAACCCCAGCATCGCCAAGTTGCCACTGTTGAGCCCTTGAGCAAGGCCCTGAACCCTATCTGCTCCAGGGGCGCTGTAAGCTGGCTGACCCTGCGCTCTGACCCCAGTTTCCTAATTGGGATATGCGGAAAATTGAGCAATTTCCCTCTGGGATTAATAAAGTTCTATAAAAAAAAAAAAACAGTATAATGGTCCTTCCTAGAAGGATGGATGGATAATCTTAGAAACTTAGATTACTATTACTTAACTGATTCCAATTAAGGCTAAAAAAAATTCCTGGATGTTTGTGTGTTCTGCTTCTGAATGGCTTACAGATTGCTGTTAGATGCCTTGGCCGTACCTGTTATTAGATATTGTAGAGATCTATTTCATGAGATGAAGTAATGGATGCTGTGCCATTTTGGTTTTCCACAAGCACTCTGAAACACACAATTATGAAAACCATTATCCAGTTCAACTTTATAAAACTCTAGATGACAGAGGTTATGCCTTCACTCCACGTGCCATCAAACCACTTTTTCAAAATTGATTTATTTCTTGTCACATGGCATTTACAGCATCTCAGATCATTTCTTATTGCTGTGTTTTTCACTGAAGCCTCCTCATTAAGGCTTCCATATACTGTAACCATATAAGCACACATATTAATTTAATTATTCTGTGTTGCCGGCACAGATCTGGAATGCTTGAGCTTTTAAGATTAAGGATGTTTGGTGCCTGATTCTTCTCTTAGTTCTTTTTTCCCTCTTCATTGAAAATTAAGAGAAAATTTGAGAGAAATTAAAAGAATGTTGCTGCATAAGGCCTATTGTGTCCCAATTCACGTCAGTGATTCTGAATGATACTGTATGAGTAAAGAACTTTATGCTCATCCTCCATGACTGGTGACATTAACATTTAACCACTAACACAATAAACAAATAAATGAATGAATAAATAAATATAAAAATAAATAAATAAATAAATAAATAAATTTCTCCTCTGATTTCTTTCTTCATGAGGCACCTTGCATAGACCCGAGAGGTGCAAGGTGTCAGTGCTAACCACTACACCGACACAGTTACAATTAAGGGCAATTTATCAATATTTAATTAAAACTCACTGGTATGTTTTTATTAGTGATAGGAAAACTGGAGAACCTGCGGGGAAACCCAAGTAAAACTCCACATGAGCTGTAACCTGAACGCTCGTGATCAAATCTTGGAATTGAAGCTGTAAAGCAGCAATTCCACTACCATGCCATCTGATGTGTCATTTTGTGGTAGTTTATGGTCTTACAGTAGAGCTAGGTTGCTGGATTAAATGTAAAAGAAAAGAAAATTGGTAGGGTGTAATAACACCAGTGTCTTGTAGGAATCCATTAATCTTCTCAAGGAACTCTGGAAAAGGGTAACACAAATAAAAATAAAAAAAGGAAAGCAAAATCTTCCTCCCTCTCTCGCTCTCTGTCTCTATGTCTCTATGTGACATCATTAAAGTTCAGAATACTAGCTGAGCTGTAACTTTATGAAATTCCTCTTGTTCTCCAGAATGCTTACAGTGACAAGTCTGAAGGAGCCTGTTAAGATGATCAAGGAGCAGTAAGGAGAAAATGAAAGAAAAAGAAAATATAAATGATATCAAAGGATATCTAAGGATTTTCCATGACGTTAACATCATACCACCTTTTGGGATTAAATCCGGGATGATGAGAAAGCTCTCAAATTGATGGGTGGACAATATACAGTAATATGATATGAAACACATTGGACTTAAGGAAATACAGTAAAGTATTTCTGCCCAGAGGCAGAAAGTAACAGAGTATATGGACTTCATTACTGAACATATTGCAGATACTTTGTAACTCAGTAATTTACTTGAGTAGTTTTATTTGAGGGCACTTTTTACTTTTACTCCAGCACAGCATATAGAAAATCTACTACTACATAATAAAATGTTTCTACATAATCTAAGAGTCTCATCAGCATACTGTGCTTGAAGTCTTCTGTGAATATCAATCGGTTTCATGCCTTAATTCACCAGAAATGTCATCACAAGTCCCAGTTTGACTTGAACACCTTTTTTTTCCCCTTCATGTCTCATTTATGATCTGGTACTATCTCAACTTTCTCCACCAAGTAGTTGTATATAATGACACTCTTAACATATATAGTTTTAATCCATCATGTTATGTCACTTTTGTTGGTTGGATGGAAGTGGAATTGAATAAATTTTACTGGAGTTCAAATCTCTGACATCAACTTGAAAAGTCACTCACTCACCATCAATACTCGTTCATTATCCTGAGAAACGGTTGTGTGTAGCTTCATTTGTCCTTTGTAGGATGGAGTACGTTCAGGTTAGTGTTAAATACCTCCTTCTCTTTCTCATTCAATCATTTATAGAGTTCCAAGTAGTCTATCATTCCATAACAGTTTTTGTTCGGGGTCCATCATGTCCATGTTTGTTTAGGGTCCATGTCCAGTGATTTCATCTTGTACCAGAGTGTTCAAACGTTTAAACATGGAAATATAGATAACAAACTATATTTCCATGTAGGAACTTCAGGATCCTGAAGCATGCTTGAGTGATCATGGTTTGAAAAGCCCAGCGTGACTCAACAGCACAATTTCACATGACACACATGCATGTGTAATTTAAGTGTCATGTACATAGCCATTACACCTAATAGCATAGTACTGATACGCTCTCCCTCTCTACAGTCTTCTCCTGACTCGGTCTCAGCGTCTGAGAAACATTGTGTGCCGTGTTGTTTGTCTGCTCAGTCAAAGACTGAACCTCTATAGAGCTATACCGATGCCACTGTGACAGGTTTATTTCCCTGAAGAAAGGGCACAATGAAGGGATAAATACCCCATACCCAACATCAAGACTTTTTAAGGACTGACACTAGGAGAGTCAGTTGTGTAGATATTGTTTTTAGAGAACCATAACTCCACAGTCAGGAGGAAAGCTGTTCCTTGAGCAAGATCAGAGCCCTGGACCTTGCATATTTTGTTCAAACAAAATGGAGAAGAGCATCAGGGAGGGTGTCAAGGTCTCATCTGACATTTTCACTCCACACGGTCAGAGGTCCAACTCACCAGAATGAACACCCAACTGAAACCAATTACTTCCATCTTTACTTTCTGAGCTCATCTTGCATTCTTTTCTTGTTGCATTTCTGAACTTTTTATATTTCATGACTAGAATATTTCATAGATGAGATGACCATTTTAAATTAAGAATATAGTTGCATTATTTTTCATGGGCGCAGTGGTGGCTCATGCAGTGGGTCAAGGAGTTTGAGCCCCACCAATGCCAGGTCACCACTGTTTGGTCCTTGGACAAGACCCTTAACCTTATGCCCTCAAACCCATATCAGCCATATCAATGCATGTAGTGCCCAGTGGCAGCCGGTCAATGAGGGGCGCTGGGGCGCCGCCTCCTTAACATTTAATTATTTAACATAATAATAAGTCATTTAGTCACAATATTCCGCTGTATTTCTTATTATAATTTATTTACAATTAAAGAAAATATCTAAACTGTATTATGTTCATTTGTGTTCGCCGGACAAACGAGTGTCTATGTAGGCACGTAAATTTTTGAAAAGCATGTGATTTGCAGCTGAGCTCTAATTGGATTTTGTCAAATCATCCTTGGGGGCGCAGCACTGTGCGCCCCGAACGCTCTCACTTTTGTTCTTAACGAATCAATATTGCTTTTAAATATTTGTGCTCATGTGATTGGACCATTCTCAACGAGTCTTATTAACGGTCAGCAGATTGTTAGTTAATGTTTTGAATAGTGATTGACGTGGAAGCCGGCTAAATATGAGAGAAAATTCTGTAATTTCTTTGCTGTAATACCCCTTCGCAAGGCGATCAGACGAAGAAAGAAAAAAGGTTAAAGAGCTTGGACCAGATCGACCTGATCTTCTAATTAAGCAGCAGTCAAATGATCACGGCCGAGCTTACTTAGTGCTTTTCCAGCACTTCTTATGGCTATTTACAGGTGATTATTAAAAGTTTAATTTTTATTTAGTTTGGCCCCCCCAAAATTTTTTTGCACCAGCCGCCACTGGTAGTGTCGGTCCTAAGCCCGGTTTAAAAATAAGAAGGGTGTGACCCCCCCAACCCCAAATAATAATAATAATAATAATAATAATAATAATAATAATACTCCGCCGTCAAGAAATAACCTGACCACATGTTTGAAAATTCCTCACAATTTGCTTGACTCAATTAGTATTCAAAGTTTAGGTTTGGGGGCTGTGGTTAACTTTTCTTTTTAAAAGTATTTATTAACAAGGTCAGGTTCACCATAACCCGATCCTCAAACCACAACCTCCTCTGGTCAAATGATGTTACTTGGATGTTAGGATGAGAACCAATGTAATAAGCAAGTCCCTGGAAACCAGACCCTGAATCCGTAATGAAAAGTTTCTACCCCATATGCCTGTGATCTTTCCTTCACACTCGCTCAATCACTCACTCACTCACTCTCTCTCTCTCTCAATCTGATGGCAGTAAAGCTACAGATGGTGCCTATATGAAAACTGATGAGTCAGGAGACTCAAGCTGGGAGAAATGGTGTAACTACTGCATCATCCTTCAATCCTTCCATCCATCCTTCCATCCATATTCTTCTTTATTGATCTCTCAATCTGAGACAAATGTATCCATGTATAGATAGATAGATAGATAGATAGATAGATAGATAGATAGATAGATAGATAGATAGATAGATAGATAGATAGATAGATATGCCAAAATAATCCACTTTTAGCCAAAGTTTAGAAGCAGTTGGCCGTCCATCACTACAGACAGAAATATAGACGGAGACCTAAAATAGTCTTCACACAGTCCACCCACACAATCCATCCCTTCACAAATCTATCTATTAACATAGCAACCCATTCATCCACTATTACACCTGTCAGTTTCAATCTAACTATTTATCCATCTCTTCATCAACATACACTGAGTTTCCAATAAGATACACATGATGTATATCTATATAATCTATTGCCATTAAACTGGCACCCCAGTCAATCTATCTATCCGTTCATGCAGCTGCATACTGTACTTAGCATTAAAATATGGAGGGCGTGGACTATCATTCATCGCATTATCCATTATCAAACTCATATAATTATAATTGCAATTATATAATTATATAAATATTATATAATTAAATATAATTGTTCAATTAATAATGGCAGAGAAGTGTTAGATAATTATCTATCACTTTTCGGCCATTATTAATTAAACAAATGATTTGTCTGTGCGTCCTCATACAATGAGTTACCAGTTCACAAGGTACAGTAAATGATCTAATAACTAAAATACTGTAAACTTAGTCTAATTGTAATCCATGGATTCATCTATCCACCAAACCATGTGCATACTGAGAATACTCTTTTTATCTATCCACACTTTGCTGCCACATAGACTGCAACTAACAAATAACCTGCTAAAGCAATTAATCTATTCCCCTAACTATCTACCCAATCATGCAACCACCCATCCATCCATCCATTCATCCATCCATCCATCCATGCATTCGCAAATGCATGTATGTATTTTAGTAAAACTGAGTCTAAATAATCTGGCTTTGGTAGCAATTTTATTTAGGTATCAACCTGTCCATTCATTTATTCCCCCACATCCATCTTTCTATGCATATATCTATCCAATACTTAATTTATCTATACATTCACATACAGTGAACAAACTGATATACTGTGACCGTGATCTAATAAACAATAAACCGGGAACTCTATAAACTGGATGATCTATCCTTCTACCCATTCATCCAACCATTTATTCCATCCATCCATCCATCCATCCATCCATATTTACTCGAGCTGAGATAGATTCCATCCATCATAATCAAAGTTGAATCAATACAGTAATCAAAAAGTGTCAACTCCGTGTTCCTATCTTTCTTTCTCGTTCATCCGTATGTCAGGCCATATGCTCATCTATTCACCTAAATATAGACGGGTAGTAAAATTAAAAGGGGAGAAAATAGTGGCATCATGTGTGTTAGTAAGGTTTTCAGCCATCACGAGCTGCCAGAACACCTTTAGGTTGCATGGGCAGAGATTCAGCAAGTCTTTGGAGCTCTACTAGAGAAAGGTCCATTGTTCTTATGAAAGATATTCCTTCAGGTGGTTGTTTTGATGAAGTAATTCTCCACCACCATCATTACAGTACATTACAATCTCTCATAAGTTTTCAGTTGGAGAAATAAAGCAGACATTATTTACCCATGTCTGTCCTATCACTCAGAGCACTCTTAAATTTCTGAGGCCTATAGCAATCAGATTTCAATTCTGTCCATCTGCATGGTCACCACCACAGGGTTTGTTCTTGTAACACTGATTTCACACCATTACACACTCTGATCTTTTACTTGCTTCACAGTTTCACAGATTTTAATATTATCTGATGCAAAAGAAAAAATAATTGGACCACATTGGCCATACTGTGAGTTTTTTTTTTTTTGTCCTTTCCTCCTTTGGACCAGATGTTTTACACCCCACACCTCTGTATTTCAGCAAAACTCTCGCATCTGGCATGTATTCAGATCACTCTCGGAACGCTGCCGTGTCACGCCCAGACGACTTCCAGCATGGTCTGTGATTACTAGTCTCATACGTATATTTTTCACAGTTATGTGGTTTTCATGGTTTTCCCACAGACAATACAAGTCATGAATGAGTAAACTTTAAGTATCACATGGTAAGTCTAAGGAAAATAAAATGAATTGAAATGAAATGAAAAACATGGCAACCTGCTTTACAGCCTTTCATGGTAGACACACAACTCCTCAGTCTGCACGGTGAAGACAGCTGTCAGGATACATCTTTAAAGAAATAACTTTATAAAAGACAACTTTTTGGTGCGCACTTCTCTTCCCAGTCTGCTCCTTTCATCCGACTCTGGGGAGGGAATGCAGGACGCTTCCTCTCATCCAGGAGTGAAGATACGGAAGTTGTCAGAGCAGAGATTGTATTCCTGCTGGTTTTAGCTGTGCCCGACTGTGCCCGCTGGCAATGGGGTGATGTGGAGGAACCCACACTCTCCCTGGCAGGGGAAGAAACTAGTGCTGAGTATCAATGCGGGTTTCATCACAAAGTACAAGCTGTACAAAGAATCGAAGCATCCACCCTTAAGTACAGGCTGTACAAGAACAATATCTTCCAGTCTTTTAGTAATATAAAGCATCCATTTTAAAATATACAACAGTTGTGTAGGTTCCCTTTGTTGCAGGTAGGTTCCCTTTGTGGCACCGGGGCATGAGTCTTGTGGAGTCAAAAGGAACCCTGACAGCAGATTCTTTGGGTACTGTAGGTTGTTGACTGCACCCTCCATGGATTGGACAACCATGATTGATCCCATGGCTTCTCAACTGGATAGGGACCTGGGAAGTTTGGAGGCAGTCTGCAGTCTTGGGGTTGTTGCCTGCTGGGCCCTTTATGTGGTGGGCTATGATGCACTGGGTGTTCTGGTGCCTTTATACAGTATCATGGCCAGCATTGACTTTTTTTTGGTGAGTTTTGCTAAATGATCATTTTTGTAGGATCAGATGCCACAAACTGGTCGTTGGGCATTGGTGAGCCTTGGGTGTCCATGAGTCTCTCACCAGTTCACTGGTATATAACTGATAATCAAAGTTAATGTGTTAATGCTTTGTGGTGTTAATGTTATGACTGATCAATGTACTGTATATGTAAAGATGATAATAAGCCATCCTTGAATGTTTAAATTATAGTGAAGTAATCATAATCCGACATTTAGTGATATTGGAAATCAGGTTCTCTCAGATTTTTTTTCCCATTAACTAGGACAGTCCAAGAACCCCCGGTCCTAAACCACATACAGTATTAAACTCATGGCCTGAAAGCCAAATACCTCATTCTGCCGCATATCATTTGCTGTGGATACCTAGATTCCAAACCAAACCAGACACAATGTTTTATAGATGGAAGATGGAGGGTTCAAATCTCAACAGGCAGTCCGTTTACATGATGTTGCGTTAGTCTAGACCAAGGGTCGGCAACGCGCGGCTCTTTCATCCCTCTGCTGCGGCTCCTTGTGGCTTTGGAAAATAAATAATGAGTATTTGTTTGAAATGTATTTTATTTTAGTTCGTTAGTTTTTAAAAATGTAATTCTAAATTTAAAATAAAAAGTGTTACATTTTTTGTTGCTCAAAATACTGTATGTATCACAACCGCCGATGTGCGACACCCAACGGCACGCGATTTATTGAGCCCCAAGCTGCGTTCCATTCTGATGTGTACTTCACAGGGTGCTCCCTACTCCCTGCTCCATTTGCAATGAATGTCAGTGAAGGGAACTTCCCTCGACAAAACTCCACCATTCGTAACACTCTGCGAAGTAACCATGCCAGACGTCACTCATTCCGTATTATTGATAATAATAATAATAATTGATTACAGATGTACCAAGATGTATTTTTTTTACAGATCACTAGCCTATATAATATTAATGATTTCGTGAAAGTTTAAATTATTGTATCATATATGATATATGACATGTGTCATAAAAAATACATTAAAATGTTTTTTGGTTGACCGCTGACTGCATGCTCCAGTACACGACAATAAAAGGATGATGGCATTTTTGGTTTGCTGCAGGTGGATGATTTAAGTTTGGCTTTTTAATTCATAAATACGAGGACCCAAATAGACGTTGAGTATTTTATTTGAAAGTAACCTTTAACCCAGCATTCAAAATATTTTTTATTGCATGCAGAAATAAGATTAGCAGTTCATTGATTTCATAAATGCAATACACTATAGTTGTTTTTTTATACATACTGTAGCATAAAGATAAAAAACTATATACATATATATACACTCAGCAAAAAAACAAACGCCCCTTTTTCAGGACTGTGTATTTCAACAATAATGTTGTAAAAATCCAAATAACTTTACAGATCTTCATTGT
>JAQMYI010000008.1:4360544-4370784 GCA_030014275.1 Clariallabes melas
GTAGAAAATAAATCACTAAACAAAAACAAAGAAATTTGCAAGTGACCCCAAACTTTTGAACGGTAGTGTATATTATAAGCCAGGCTAACAAATAACCTGTATCTGAAAAGAGAATCAGTTAATAAAGCAATATTGCATGCCAGGGAAAACTGGTGTGCTTACACTTATAACCAAGCAGAGGACAACAGCACTAAATGGAGTGTAATATTTAAAAACATTGTTTTGTTTGAAAGAACAAAAATCCACTAAATAAATAAATAAATGTGTAGTCTCATGAGAGTATAATATGAAACCTGTGTATTTGTGTCAAAGCTGTATAAGACTCACTTAGTCAGAACGGAGCTCGTTCATAAGTCGGGGTCTTACTGTATTAATGTAATTTACAGGGTTGAAAGTAGATTTAAATGCTTACCGGTACTATTGAGCCAAAATTTGAGGAGAATAAACTATGCAGGAGGTGGACACTCCTGTAAATCTCGTAAGTTTCTCTTTTAAATTCCAGGTTCCGGTGTTAAATATCAAATAGCATTAAATGGAAAACTACTGCACTAGGGTGTACAATCCCTTATTCAACACGCCAAGTAGTGCCCTTGATTAGGGAATTTGGAATTCAGCCTTGTATTAGAAATTATTTAGCGTTCTAGCATGGCGTAAATGAAACAACTATTAGAAGCAATTATTAAACAGACAATGTGTTATTTTAAATGTTGCCAGATACTTTCTTGCTAAATTCTAACTGCCCTCTCCTCAATACTGCATTCCGTACCGAACTACTTTCACCCATGCTGCAACCAAGTGTTAAAGTGTGAAAAATTGGAGTATGATCAGACATTACATATCTAAATCTATCTGTATCAGCATCTCAAGATACTGTTTTAAAGCCCATTTCTTTAAACCTATTAGAACATTTCAAACATGTATATTGTGGCTCATATGCACAACAACAGGCTGTACACATTATACATCTAGAATATGATTACTTTTTGTGTCAGATACGAACCACTTACTACTTTCTCACTTTCTTAGACAGACAAGCTAGAGATAAACAAAATTTCTTTTAAAGAGACGTGCGTGTGTACCGACCTAGACCCGGCTGCTCCTCCAAGATGCTCAACCTGTACTCTTTCGAGAAGATCTGATATGCCGTGAGGACCTTTTTCTTTGCCTGCAGTTCAGACAGCAAAATATAAATACAGAAATGCGCTAGAATGATAACAGGTGTAAATAATTTGAATGTTAAGATGTCTGGGAATTTACTTTCACAGCCTTTAATCTGGCCTTCTCTTCTTTCTTTTTCTTTTTGTCACTGTGTGATCCTGACCGTCCTCCTGTGTACAACCCGACGTCCGAACTGCCATTAGCTACGCGAAAGATCAGAGACAGAGAAGGCATTGCAAAAACCATATCTTATCTATAAGAATATAAAAACCATCATTAGCAGGTGTCATACATTTGCTGCCATGACGCCGCTCTTTCTCCTTGTCCTTCTTCTTCTTGCTTTTCTTGCTCTTTTTGCTCTTCTTTCTGTGCTGGCTGAAGGAATCGTCGATGACCAGCTGACCCGCTTCCTCGTCCTCCGCTGAGGAGGAGCTGTCGTCGTCCAGCAGCTCGTAAGATCCGCTGTAAAGCCCTGCAGTGAAAGGAAACATCAGGGTATGCAAGATTTTTAACAACACACAAAATATAATTTTATAAGTCGAGCAGCAAGTCAGAGTGTGCTCACACTTTTTTTTTTTTTCCTGCATGATAATTAATTTCTATGTAAAATCATTTGGTCCAACAGCTTAGGAAAGAAAAATCCCATCAGAAAATCTGAATTAGTGACATGTGATATAGTGTCATAAACTAGGAATGAGAAGTCATGTTCCAATATACACAGTGCACATGAGAGCATTTTTTTGTCAATTTGCAGATTCAAATAATCTGCTTTGTAGTGTACATGATTCCATGCTCTTTTATATCTTTCAAAAATATTTTTTTTCACTAATGGACTTGATGTTCCTAAACTCTTAATTTATAATAACTCATTAGAAACATTAGAACAGCCGTAAACAGACATTCCCCTCAATCATCCTCTCTTTTGTTTTCTCCCTGTGCCTTGATTACATTCTGCCTCACCTGCCTCTCTGCATGAACACACCTGCCATCCATTTCCTCACCTTCCAGCTCCACTTCCTCGCCGACGATCGGCAGCACCTCCCTCGTCACGTGCGGTTTCTTCTTAGCCGGTTTGGGCGTGGGCATGCTCTCCCTCCTACGATCTTTTCCCGAGAGGAGTGAGGGGTACGACGGTTTCTTGGGGAGCGTAGGGCAGGGCTCTGAGCCGACAGCTGTAGGAGAGGTGATAGCCTGGAGCAAGCCCATTGCAGTCATGCCATCGGGCGGGGAAGTGGAAGGCGCTGACGCCGACACGGAGCTGCCATGGCTGTCTGATGGCCTTTTTTTCTTTTTGTGGTGATCTAAAGAAAAGACGTGTGCATTCATCATAGATTATCACTTTGCTTAATACATCATATCCAAACCTGTATAATCAGTACTTGCTTAATTCTAATCAGGCATCCAAGGCATTATTACACAATTACTATTAAAGATTTTCTTACCAGTGCTCACCCACCTTTATAACGATAATCATCATGATGCTTCTTTTTCTTTTTGTGAACCTCACCGCTCACTACAAACCCATCCGATTCCTTTTATAAAACCAGACAACGAGCATCAGTGTAGTGTGGAATAAAAAAAAAAATTTTACCTGAAAGCTGTAATAACATCATAACACGTCGTACTACGTGTCAGGTTGCAATCTTCTCACCTTGGGACGCTTTTTCGAGGACTTGCGAACCTCAGCATCGATGATCTCCTCTTCTCGCAGGAGGTCCTTGTAAGATCTCCTCTTCTCTCTCTGACTGCGGCCTGCCACCAGGCTCACCTCGCCATCCATCTGATCATAACACAGAAATGTCACGCAGGTGCATTTGTGGTGCGAGTGCTTCATGCAAGTCGGCGCTGTACTGAAACTTCAGATCTGTGGTTTACTAACAAAAAATATGGGATTTGTCTGAAATGAAGTCAGGAAGAGTTGATATTTGAGTTGAGACTACTATTATAGCTGAACTGACTGCCACCTAACACACAGTATGAATGCAGATCAATTCCTGCTATCTGTTTCACCTAAATGAGGATGGGTTCCCTGTTGAGTCTGGTTCCTCTCAAGGTTTCTTCCTATTACCATCTCAGGGAGTTTTTCCTTGCCACTGTCGCCTGCGACCTTTAATGTCTTCATGCCATTGACATGAACAGAATCACTCCACTGTTGAGTATTTTTCCTTTCAGTACATCATAGAGTTTAACTCCTCTTATACCACAGCGGTTTTCCAACATGTAAAATGTTTTAGTAAAGAAACATATAATAGAGTGTGTATTATAAAAGATTTGTAAACAATAACGCATTACTATCAACACTTTCAGTACAGTATAGTGCACTATGCAAGTCCTGAGACCTGAACCCCTCCCCCGACCTTACAAAGTTTCAGACTTTCTTGTCTTTTGTTTGTTAAGCCACAAAGTGATCTATGAATCATTCAAGAATGAATAAAATCTAACATGAGGCATGAACCCATGAGAAACAGGTGCAGATGATGACACATGGTCAGGCGATCAGGTGATTAGTTTACTGATGATGCTGAATGCTGAGTGGTTGGAACAGACGAGAGGGGAAATGAGGTCGCTGCAGAGGGTGTTGCATAAACAAACTTAAGCACTTTGCAGTAAAACATTTGTTTCCCATTTCTTTAATTTAATCTACATCATTTAATTTCATTTAATTTAGTATGAATAAATGAGCATAGATAGATAGATAGATAGATAGATAGATAGATAGATAGATAGATAGATAGATAGATAGATAGATAGATAAATGATTACAGGGTTTAATTGCAATGTGTCATTTTTGCTCAATTATTTACGGTAACTAAAAGACAACAGATTTGTTTGGGTGTTTGTTTGGGTGTGTGCTTATGTGTGTTTTTCCCATGATGCTTTAGAACATTTCGGCAAGGTTGTGGCGCTTGAGCAGAAAGGAAGTGGACACTTTAATGTTCGGTGTGTTTATCTCATGGCCCATTAATTAGCAGGAATTACAAGGAATCAAAATTGCTAACATATGACCATCTGCACGTTTGTAGCTCTGGTTTCTCTTAGAGACACTGAAGTCATCTTCTGACAACAAGTTGCAGACGATAGAAAGAAAAAAAAAACACCACTCGTATAAAAGGAGGGAGGAAAAATAATCGTATTTAAAAGACACTGTTTAATTGTTTGTCTAAGTGCTTCCAGAGGAACAGTATAAAAAGATTCACAGACTGTTAGTGAGGCCATGTTACAGGACAGAGCAGCTCGATAAAACACAGATTCAACGAAAGCAGACACTTTCATAGTCGTTAAAAAAAACAAAATGTGCAAAGTACACAAAGACAACTTTTTCCATTACATAAAACAGCAAAATAATTTTTGAACATAAACATTTGTTTTATATTTTCACAGTCCCACTGTCAGACCTGGAATTAAGACCTTTTACTTCGTTTATAGGTTCACACAGGTAAGCCTTCGTTCCAGCTGGTTTTCCAGTTAAGAGTCTTCCCACGCCACCTCCCTGACCCTTAACCTTTCACCTCTGCTGCGTTAAATTACCGTGGTTGTTACACCAAAGCGGCTGCGCGGTCAGAACTTTCCAAAAGCGAGTACACGGATGAGTAGCTGCGGGTTAATCGTCTGGCTCAGGCACCCAACAGGGGCGGTCGTGGGATTTGAAGGCGCACCCTTGCGGCTTATACTAAATCTTTAAACCTTTCAAAAATTCACTAAGCTGCTGACCGGCGGAACACTGCATTGTCATAACAAATAAACATCTGAGATACATAAATTGAGATGTTTACGTGGTTGGGTTGATCCTTTAAGGAAATTTCACCCATTTTTTTTTTCCCTTTGTATTTGCGTCACGTTGGCAACCGAAGAAAACAAGATTCTTTTGTTTGTTTGTTTTTGTTTTTCCACTGCTCTTTATGAATGAGAAAGTAATTTATCTTGTTTATGTTTATTATAAACAGCTGATTACAGTCATTGAACTCGACTGCGTAAACCTACAATCTGGACTAGAAAGAAATCAGCTCTGGTCTCTACTTCATACCATTCTGGGTTTTTTGTTTTACAGAAATTAGTGTTTAACGATTGTTGTTTTTAATCCCAGAAAAGTAAAAAAAAAATTATAATTTAAACCATTAATAAGTCAAAGTTTTCAAAGCTATTGGCTACGTTCACATTACCAGCCATTACTAGTAACTCAATTCCAATTTTTTACCCAAACATGTCAGATCTTTTTGATTTCTTAGGCCTGTCTGAATGCACAAATGCTTTTCTTATCAGATCTCTGTCTGTCCGGTCCTAGATCGGACATGTATCATGACACAGGCAAATGAGAATTCATGTGACGTTTTGCCTCTGTGTCTTCGTAGCAGCGTAGGGATTTCATAACAGTGCTAGCAACAGCTGCTAAAACAGATAAAGCAAGGCGTCTGGCTTTCTTTGTTCTTCTGGATCTCAACAACGACAGCCAAGTAACTCCTTGCCGTCCTGCAGAGCAAAACCCCAAGCATAGTTTTGCTAAAATCTCAACCATTGTTTGTGTTTTAACCTTGATGGCGCGAGCGAAGACGCATCGATGTGGACGGACAGACACGTCCACATTAGAGTCAGAGAAAAAGCGATTGTAATTACGAATGTGAATCATCATGACATGCAAATCTGACTAAAAAAATAATCAGAATTGAACACCGTGGCTTGTAGTGTGACCGTAGCCTTTGTTAAACTAATCCAAACAAACACAGCTCTTCCTTTCATTGTTCAGTTCAAAGCCATGCATGGAAAGAATTCTAAAGCAAGATAAAGAGGTGTCTGAATGATTGGCAGAAAGATTAGATTAGTGTTAACTAATAGTTGTAGAAAATGCAACCTGGTACTGGAATCTGAAGCGAACACAAATATTACAAAATAAGTGGTGTGATCTCAAAATTCAACCCAATCCCCTTGGATTTAACTGGACGATCATCAAACTTTCCGCTCTATAGTCTGTTTCCTTTCCAAACCAGGAAGCATAGTTGAGAAGTTCACACCGCAGCACAACACTGCATTTTTTTTTTTTTTTTTTGGTTTGGTTTTTCCTGTCTTGTATCAGTGCCATGAGCTAAATATGAAAGAAAAAAAAATTTGGGGTGGAATTCTCTTCTAGTCGTCCTATTACAAAATCGATAGCCACTGATTGTGACTTGGGTCATAAGAAAAATCATTAAAATACACTTTACGAATTCATCATAATCATACCTGAGCCAGCAAATTGGCCTTTGTCAATCGACTGACGAAAATTCACATAAAAATACAAATTATGAAGAAAAGAAAAAAAAAAAACACACAGTCTTACAGTACATGGAGTAAGGCTTCAGTGGCTTATAAAGGTGTTAATAACAGAGGTGGACCAGCACTCAGCGTTATAATGTTAATATCAGCATCGAGATTTAAGAGTACGACAGAGTAAAAGAGCGTATACAATAAACTGATGTTAGACGATCAAACACAAACAAATTCTTTTAAAGGTCTCTAAATTGTTTGCTAGGGGGAAAAAATTATGAATTTTAACAAAAATGATGTTGACCTGGATGAGATCCAAATGCTGTTCATATAAATATTGCTCCAGTGCGGCTGATTCCATACATGGATGCAGAGCAAATTTATAAAAAATATGCTAAAAGATAAAGCAATTGTGATGTGTTTCTATTGAGAAACCTTTTTTTGTTATCACATAAACCTGAAAAACTGTAAACAATTATTTGGGAGAACTTTGCATTGTCTAGTTTACATGGAGACTTCAGTGTCCTGAGCACCTGTGACAGGCAGATTTCATGTTCCAGCTACAACTGTTCAATTCGTAGCTGCCTAGCAACAAGGTGAAAAAGAAACATAGTTGCTACTGACATCTGGCAAAAAAATGAACATATTCATTTAATATGTATCTATGTTTAAATTTCACTTTGATGATGCAACTTATGTGCAAGCTTTGAAATCCCACCACCTGCTGCACTACACACATCGACCGATCGATCTAATGCTTAGCAGGACATCTTTAGGAAAAACAGGTATGTGGAAAGACTGATCAAACTGTAAAACATGAAGTTTAACACAAAGCCGTGTTATAACTTGCCTGCTGGGCCAATATTAGAGCTGTGCATCATAAATAGACTATCGATTCGATTCGATTTAGTCTTCAGGCATTGCACTTTTTAAATTCTGATTTGTTAGTTTTTTTATGTTGAATGTCATATTTCATACAAAAGCGTTTTTGTTTTTCGTGCCAAGCTTCTGCGCCACACTCCAGTCCAGTAGGTGGCAGTATTGCACCAACTGCTCAAAACAACAAAATACTCACAAAATACAGGTAATTTTACAGGGAAAAAACGGCCGTGATATATTTTGCTTTCTGCAAAAGCTGAGGTGCATTTTCCACTTAACGGTTTAATGATTACTCAACGGTTTAAGTTAGTCAAATAACTGTAAAAGTAAAATCGATTCTGAATCAGAAAAACCTAAACGAATCGAATCAATCGATAAAAGGTCGATTGCACAGCTCTACCTGATACTCGCATTACTTCACCTTGCAGTTTAAGACAATGAGAGAAAATATAAGCACTAGCCAGATTCAAAGAATATTTAACTTACAATGTGATAAGATACAACTGCCAAAGTTGTTCCTAATAACTTACCAAGTTTTTGGCAAATATTATGTGCTTCATCAGGACTATGAGAATATAAAGTTGTTTGCTTCTCTTAATCTGTTTAAATGTGCTTACCTAGCTAATTAGCTAGGTATATGTTATTATATTGTTAGCTAACATAGCTTAGCGTCGTGAGTAAGGATTCCATGCAACAAAAGCATGGTTCTAAGGATAGTTGGAATAGGATAGTTGGTTCTAATGATAGTAGGAATGATCTTATCTTACCCAGTAACTTCATTTGATTTACCTTACCCCTTCGTTTACCCAATTCTGTCCGTGTTTGGTTGGCAATTCTTTTCCCATTATCTGAAATTCTCTATATAAATGAAACCAAATTAGAAAGCTGAAAGTTAGCACGTACGAAATATTTATGTGAACCCAGCCATCTTGTCAGTACGAAATCTGGATTCCTGGCCATTGTTCGCAATCCCATTTACAACATTCTAGAATTCATGTAGCAGTGAGATAGAAACAGGACCACTGCTGGGGTTTTTTTGTTTGTTATTGTACAGAAAGATCTCATGCCCTGTCAAAAAAAGAGAAGACATGAATGCCAGTTGTTTTCCAGGAAAAGGGGGGACATGGAGCCAATCCAGGGAATGGAGCCAAGTTTTATGAGCTCCTGTCTCCGTTCTTGGTCTTCAGCACGACGAGCACCACCATGGCCGGGATAAGACATATAGGGGTCATGACGAGGGCGAAGATGACGTTAGGCGGTGGATCCCTAAGTGTCTCAGTGTGACACTCCTGGAAATAGGAAATGTGGATATCCACAAACATGTCCTCCACCAGCCTGTTGGGCCACGCGAGCGCCAGGCACTCCGCGATGTCCTCCGAACACATGGTGAACTTGTTGTAGGGACTGCAAGAGAGATAAAGCAACAGTGTGTACATGTCCAGACAGATGTTTCTGAAATATATCTTTAATAACGTCTGTAATGTAATGGGAATGATGGGATGGGATTTCAGCCACAAAAAATTTGTATTGCAAAGAAGAGTGGTAATAAATTGCAAATCAGTAAGCATTTTTAATGTTTTTGTAATAAAACAAAACTCAAAACAAAGTGCTATACTAATGTTGTTTTTGTTATTAATATCAATATTGTTGTGGTGGTAGCGGTATTTCATCATTAATATATTTCAATAATTGATCATTAATTTTTCATATAAAAAAATATTGAGAATTCTTTTTTATCTTAACTGCACAAAATTAACCTGAAACTCAAATCAAAGCATTTTTTTTTTATTAAAACTCAACCAACATATTATTAACATAAAACTGAATGTTTGCATTGGCACAAATAAAACTAGAGATTGATTTTTCAATTGTGATAAAACTGTAGGAGATGGATTTATAGCATTTTGCAAAGTTATAAAAAAATTCACACCAATTTTCACATACCTGTATTATTATTAGATTTGTTCTTTTTACCATACTTGGTATTAGGGATTAGTTTTCCATATCCATGTGTTTTCAATTTAATTTTCTAGTTTTCTATTTAAAACTTTCAGCGCGTGAACTTTTACAGACATTTTAATAGCCAAATATTTGTGGCACGAAAATGCCAAATGAAATCTTTTTTTTTGTTGAATTTTTCCTGAATATGCTTTCGGGTATTTTGCCAGTCTTCTAATCAAAATTTTCTCTTATGATTAGCTTTTTCAAATACCAAATGTAAACTTTTCTTTTTTTACAGGGTAACTTCATCCAGTTTTGCATTCAAATATGTGCAGAATTCCTAGACGTTAAAGCACCACGGTTAACACTACAAGAGAGCAGGGGTACTTCATTTTTTTCATTTGACAGATTTTTTTTCTTCTTTTGCTTAACCCAGACTTTCTCACATGCAAAAAAAATTCCCATGTGAGCTATCTTTCATCACTATCTGCTTTCAGCTCTGACTTCAGCACTTCTAAGGCATGATGCAACAAAGCACAGGAACATGACTAACCTTTTCACGTTGTCCCACGTGCACCAGTCGGAGTTGCTGACATTCTCCATCTCACTCTCAAAATTAATTTTGCAGAATTTAAGGAATTCAGAGTAGCACTGAACTCTCGACAGTGGAGTCTCGTCACACATACTGCAGTATGCTTCACATGTGCTTGCTTCGATCCCATACACAAAGGAGATAAAACACAACTGGTTAGAATTATTTCACTTAACAGTAAAAAAAAAAAAATCCACACATGTTAAATTCATAACTCTCATTGGTCAGAATTTGTGTGTTATTATATTTATTTTATAATAAGCAGCAGCAGTGGATTTTTTTCCCGATTTTCTCCCTAATTTAGTCGTGGCCAATTCCTCCCCGTCACTAGGGGGCTCCCACGTTAAGGCTACTACTACCAATCAGTCGGGAGGGCCGAAGACTATCACGTGTTTCCTCCGAACCACGTGACGCCAGCCGACCGCATCTTTT
>JAQMYI010000008.1:4376920-4387924 GCA_030014275.1 Clariallabes melas
AGAGAGATGTCGACACGGTTATAAACCAGATGTTTCAAAGAGAGCCTCGTTATAGGACACACCCACAGACTTTGTTAACCTCATACTTCTCTCTCTCTCTCAGTAAAAATTTTCTGCTCCTTTCTCTGTCTTTCTCAGGTCTCTGTCTCTGTCTCTCAGCACACCTCACATTCTCCTACTTCACTCTCTGAAGAAACAGAAATGTAATTATATTTTTGGAAATCTTTCCAACCATGGTTAATTTAATTATTTGTTTTATCCACACTGCCTTATGTGTGATTATTTCATTCTTCTTTTTCTTATTATTTGTAGTTAAATGAGGGTTGGAATCAAGTACATTGGGTAAAGTACATTGCGGCCAATATTTTTAGAATGACACAAATATAAATTATTCGTCAAAGCATGGTGGTACGGTTGCTTAGTGGTTAGCACTGTCGCCTTGCACCTCCAGGGTCCGGGTTTGATAACCGACTAGGCTCAATTCCTGCCTCAGTGTGCATGTTCTTCCCATGCTTGGTGGGTTTCCTCCAGGTACTCCGGTTTTCTCCCACAGTCCAAAGTTATGTAGATTAGCCTAATTGGCGTTCCCAAATTGCCTATAGTGTGAATGAGTTAATGTGTGTGTGTGTGTGTGTGCCCTGCGATAGATTGGCCAGAGTATACCCTGCCTTGTGCCCCCAGTCTCCTGGGATAGGCTCCAGGCCCCCCACAACCCTGTATACAGGATAAAGTACTGTAGTAGAGATGATGAGTGAGTGAGTGAAAAAATGTCCAAGGCTTTTAATGACAATTACATTAAGTTTATGCAAAGAGGCAGTATTTACAGTGTTGACCCTTCTTTTTCAAGACCTCTGCAATTCGCTCTGGCATGCTGTCAATGAACTTCTGGGCCACATCCTGATGGATGGCAGTTTATTCTTGCAGTAGTTGTGGGGTTTTGTTTGTCCACCCGCCTCTTGTGGATTGACCACAAGTTCCTTAGCAGTACTGTACCTCATTTACATAGACACTGAAACAGTGTGTTTGGAATGTGTTAAACTGAATGAGCCTGAGGTATGAAAAAATGCATTATTTAAGTGGTCTTTCAGCTGGAGCATTATCACACGCATTGAGGGATCTCTGTCGCCTTGGTTAATTTGGTAATAAATAATAAAATATGGGACCGGATAACCTGTTTTTTGCAACTATTTTAAGACCACAGCAAGGAAAAAGTTAACCAAACCTTTGATGTAAAGTCTGTGTACTCAGCAGCCATCTTGGAAATGATTCTGGTTGCTAAACAAGATACTTATTTAGCAGAAACTGACTAATACGCGCCAAAGATGTAAATGCCGGAAAAACACATGCTGTGCATGAATCATTCAGGGGAATCTAACACTTGATTGGTTGTTTTTATTATAGAGGCAGGACTTGGGTGGTTTTGGATGTTTCCTGTGTGCATGGGTTTCCTCCAACCCCCAAAGACATGCAGGTTAGGCTAATTGGCATTCCCAAAAATTGCCCATAGTGCATGAATAAGCGCGTGAGTGTGTACACTGCCTTGTGTCGTAAGTCTCCTGGGATAGGCTCCAGGCCCCCTGTGACCCTGTATACAGAATAAAGCGGTATAAACCATAAGATGAGACTTGTGTCAGTATATAATTTTATATCCTCAATGTTGAGTATCATGTGCTAGTCATATTTTAATCATTTTCAACTAATACAGTCGCTTGTGCAGCATAAAACAATTAGTAGTTGCTCAATTCTTTACCCAGAAGGAAAATACTACAGTCATCCTTTTTGGTTTATATTTGCTCACACTTCCTCAATTTTAACAAACTCAGTGAAGACTGATACTGTCCAGGACACTACCATCTTTTTTTTTTTTAGTATTGGCCAAGGCTTTAGCAAAGCAATTCTATTTTCCCCTATTGTGACCTCACATAAGAATAGCCCCTCCCCCTCGGACACTCACTGAAACAGTTCATCTGAAATAGGTGTTATATTTCAAAAGGCGGTTTGAAATATAAGAAAATCTGTTTGGTATTTCATCTTGAGCCTTAACACCCAAACGTAGAGGGAGCTTAGAGACCTGTGTTGAAATATGGGACCTTTAAAAAAGTTGATTACTTGAACAGCTAAAGTTATCTGGCAAAACCGAAGCAGTGCTTTCCACTGGTAACCTGCCTTTGGATGTAGTCAGCTGTTCACACCCATAACTCATGTTTACATCAACTCCTGAACCATGTGGAGGCAGTAATGTGTAGCGTGTAGTGTGTTTCCTCTCAAAGAAGAAATCTGGTTTTTATCACTGACGCTCTACAGCACAGCAACATCTCTCAGGGGAAATAAATAGCTATCTGAACGCACTAAACTCTAGCGATCTACTAAAACAAGTTTTAACAAACTAGTTAACTGTTACAAAAACATACGTCACTGATTTACAACACGTAAGAACTCTTTATGTTGGTGTAAAAAAAATCCCACCCTAATCCATATCCTTGAACGAGCATGTAGTATAAGATCATGGGGCGTCCTCAGACCCCTGGGAGCGATCGGCTGTGTAAGCTGCACTTTAATGCCATAACAAGCCTCCAGGCGGGTTTATATCTTCTTATCAATATTTATTCTTTTATGTGATATTGTTAAATGTTCGGTTGATTTTTTTAGGCATGGCAACAAAGAGAGTGTGTGTCTGACGCGGCTTGGGGGAACATTTCAAAAGATCTAAAACCAGCCACAGAAATGTGGCATGACTCAGTCAGACGTGACGGCCTACGCCTACGTGAGCCAAAGCCCTTGATGTCATATCAGGCAAGCGCGGTGTGTTTTGACAGCTGTGTGTTACAGGCTTTCTCACTTGTTGTGGTTAACGGTGTGGTCAGGACTCCTGGGAAGAGGGGAGTGTTGCTCAGACCTGGAGTGCACACACACACACACACACACACAGAGAGAGAGAGAGAGAGAGAGAGAACAGAAAACATGTGTCATGACGAGGTTGTAGAAGTCCAACATTTCTTATTTGAGCGTCTCTTTTTTTCTTTAAATCTCAATATATGTATAAATACTTTCTGGTAAATCTTGTACACTAAGTATGAAAGTAAAAAAAAAAGAAAGAAATGAAAAAATAGCACATTAAAACATGCACACACTGATTTTGGTTGTTGTTTGCAAAGTTTAATTGAACCAAAGACCTGAACTACTGGAACTAGCAACAGCTAATTGTTTTTTAGTTTGGTTGTTTTTAATGAAAACTAGCTTGCGTGATAGCGTCTAGCCATCATGATCCAAACTAGCTAGTTAAATCCAAACCATAGCTAAAGAATAAAGTTATAGTTAAAAGAATAGTTTTTTCGGATGAAATTCTTAAGAATTTAAGAATTCTTGAACAACAAGATCTTATCGCCAAAGCTGTTGCGGTTGTTGTTTTCTGTTATATTGTGTTCTCCCTATCGCACTTCTGGTGTGCAGCACTTTAGATGACATTGTGCTTGCTCATACAGTATAAGTACAAAACATCTGAAAAAGTTTAAATTCTACGATTTAGCCATAGAATGTACGATTTTTGTCCATTTTTATACCACAATAAGGGAGAAACAACAACGTTTTCTTGATATTTTCGTCAAAAGACTGTGCAGATAAAAATCACCTCGAGTGAAAATATCGTAAACACTAAACAGGGAAAGACACAGGAAATAAATGACACATTTGTGCAACAAATGGTGTTTTTTTTCCGAACATGCGTTAAGAAACAATGATCACGGTCGAGCTCCCGCAGGGGGAAAGTGCATTCATTCCGTCTCACATCCTATAACTTATAGTATTTTTTTTCCTCTCTGCTTGGCAAAGTTTAAGGCTTCTGCTCTCACTGTAAAAGTCGTTACAGTTCAGACTTGTTCAGAAATGTAGAGTAAAGTACAGATACTTGAAAATGGTAACTCGCAAAATAAATTGCCCTTAGTTAGATATTTCAAACACATTTCACAATCCACAATGCAGCAAAGTGAATAAGCTAGCTGAAAGAAATGAATAAATAAAATAAAATAAAATAAAATATAAATCTCACCACGATGTTCCTCTGAGCGTTTAAGAGGAGTGGCTTCACTCGGAAGGAGCGCCTGCAGCCGACCGAACATCAAAACCATGCAGGCGACTGCAAGTGAGGAAACAGAAAGGGATGAAGACATGCAGCGACGTACGCAATGAATCAAGTGATGATGCAGTAATGCAATAAAAAATGTATCTTAACTGGTTCTTCCAAAGTCTCTACTTGGGACCCATAGAAATTCAGAGGGACAAACTACTGTAAGAACCATTAACGTTTTTAGATTTTACAACTTCACAAACCACTAAAGGTTATGCAGTACTGTGCACAAGTCTTATCATTTTATCATATTTTGCTTCCAAAGAGCCAGACTTCCATGTATTTTTAATGTCGGCTTGAGGAATAGTTCTCCAGGCTTCCAGATTACCTTTTTTGGCTCTCGTTTTAAGCCCAGCTGCTGTACCTAAGGAGTTTCAGAGGAATCTGTTTTGTTTGTTAAGCTGCACAGTGACCTATGAATCATTCATCCATAAAAAAAATTTTTTTTAAACTTAATGCATTAACCTTTACTTTTGAATGAAACAGGAACAGATGATGACAGATGATCAGGCCGGTGATTAGTATACTGGTGGTGCAGAATGTTCAGTGGTTCAAACAGACGAGAGGGGAAATGAGGTTGCTGCTAAGGTTGCTACATAAAGAATCCATTTTTTAAATTGTACTACAACATTCGTTCCAATTTTTTTAATTTAATCGTAATTTACATAATTAACTTTTATTTAATATGAAAACATGAGGGGTGGCTCAAGACTTTTGCACAGTGCCGTATAAAGTTGTCTTTCGTTGTATTTTTTTTTGTTGGATGCTGTCAGATGTTGTACTTCTTTCCTGTTCAGAAGATCCATTGGGAATACAAACTTTTGCTCTCGAAGCTGAGCTATTGACCAATAAAACGTATTTCTTATCCCAATGTTTTTTTAAGGGATTTCTTGGATGTTTACACACATTTCCTCCCTGAAAACAACACACAGGAAGGGAGTTCAAGAAAGAAAGAGGGAGAGAGAGAGACAGGAAGAGCGAGAGAGAGAGAGATGATGGATGGAGTGCATCCTCTCTTTGTCCTGTTCAGCTGGCAGATTTCCTGATCTGGCTACATTTGAGTTTCTCCAACATTAAATAATATTTGCAAGATCTGCATTTAAAGGGGGAAATACATTTACATGTGCCTGACTGACCACCCATGTGCTGGATAACTTGCACTGGATATACAGTATTCTATATGTAGTACATGGATATGGATATAATAATGCAGCATATAGGAGATACTTCAGTCGCTCTGGTCTTTAGGAGCAGCATATGAATTTGCATGCAAAAAAAGTAGGACAAAGCAAAAATGTCCCTCATGACAATTGCCTTTATCCAGAGCAAGTTACATTTTACATTCGAGCAGTTAAGGGTTAGGGGCCTTACTCAAGGGCCCAACTGTGGCAACTCGGTGGTGCTGGGGTTTGAATCTGGAACCTTCTGATTAGTAGTCCAACACCTTCACCACTGAGCTACCCCTGCCCACACATTCAAAAGTAAAGGCCAATGCTAATGATACAATGATATACACCAACTGGACCGTTATTGACCTATGTATATTCTTTTCTATAGAAGGGTACCTTTAGTTTAATTAATTTGCCTTAGGCCCAGATCTGACCCAATCAATTTTGTGATCCTGAAACATAAAATCAACTTAGAATTTGTGTTCTAAATTGTGAACATTAATTAAGTTGTTAATTAACTAGTTTAGGTTTAGTTACTGAAAATATGTCCATCCATTTTCCGTTATCCCGTGTAGGGGTGACATTTTGGTTAAACCATGATAAATTAACACATTTAAGAGAGTTTTTTCTTTTTTTGTCCATCTAGTCATTTCAGCCTACTTGACATTGATACAAGTGTCATGTGTCATAATACCTAAAATATATTTGAAACACCTGTTTGGACCTGAAGTTCCAATTACTTACCTTTTTTCTTTGATGAAGGATACATTCCACAACTACAGAAGATGTAACGTTGATTGATGGTACCTTAGCGATGAGGAAGCGTTCACTTTGGTCGCAGCATAATTAATGTATTTAGTATTTACAGTTTATATTCTATCCATAGTTTCATTTCTGAGAATTTCTATCTGGTCGAATTAAAAGATCAGAAATGTTGAGGCGATGCGCTGGCGGTACTGTACTTACCCCTAAAAAACGGCCTCCATGTCGGCCTTAATCGAGGTGAGGACACATGAGGAGACATGGTCTTTTAGTCCACTGCGAGCTCTGTGTGTGTCTGCGTGAACACTGATCAACGTGTAGTAACCTTTATGCAGGAAGACTCGAATAAAACAACAGGATGTTCTCATTTCCTTAAAGGGGTGTTGGACTCACACAATGGGACAGAAGCCACAGATAGGGCGGGCTGCTCTCGTGTAGACCACCTCTCGTTCTCTCACACACTCTCTCTCTCTCTCTCGCTCACACACACTCTCTCTTTCTGTCTGTCAGGGCCCACTCCCACTCTCACTCTATCATTGTTTGTCTCAGCTCTCTTCCAAAGCCAACACTAGCTCCTCAAACGGAACCAATTTCAGTAACCTCAAACCCACATTGAAGCGACTGGCTTATTATGCCTAGAATGCCACAGCATTGGGGTCAGCACCTGCTTCGCTAACGGTCCAGCGAAGGTTCAGGGAAAGGACAAAATAGTTCTGAAGGCATGTGAAATAACAGCGCTCTGTGACTTTCAAAGGGTTGCTGTTTGATTTCAGATGTCCATCAAGAGGAAAAGTTATGCAGACCTCACATTATGAGCCTGATGATCTTCACAGTTGGAAGAGGTGTAATTTTACAGCTTCCCTGTGGCCGTCCAAATATTGGCACCGTACCGGTTGGTCCTCTTATTTTCATGCAATATTTATTTTATTTTATTTTAAATGAGATTACCAGTGCGGAAAGCTTTCTTTTTTTTTTTTACATTTTCATCTTACTAAGCAAAATTTTTATAGAGTTGTTGTTTTTTTTTAAGTCATATGAAACTTTGTGACCCACAGAAGAAACATGGATGCAAAATACATTCCAAGTCCAAGTCCACACGGAGCAATGTGAAAACTGTTCAAAAACTGTGGCCAAGAAGCACAGAACACAAAGCAACGCTGGATGAACTCTATCTTTCTAGCCATTTGTTGGGGTTATGAGGGGGTTCTGTATGCGGATACGGTGGATAGCACTTTTCTCCAAGCGTTACATTGCATCGTGATGGAAAATTGTCGATATTGATATTGACAATTTAGCCTGATTTCTATTAAAGCCTAAAGCTGAGAAATTTATCAAATTTAAAAAAAATAATAAATATATTGTTTTCGCATAAAAATACAACAGCGCTAAACAAATACATCCAAACAGGAAGAAGACAGTAGCTGATATCTGGCAAACAATGGCAAAGTGTTCAATAGCAATGCACTGGTCCAGGAAGAAAGGTACGTACAAGGAATTGGGTTTCTAGTATGTAGGAACAAGAGGGTGACAGGCGTGGCCTGTAATTGGTGAAAGGTCAGGGATGCTGATAGTTGAAAGGTGTTTCTCAAAATGTGTGTGATAGAGCTATCATGATTCCAAGGCAAAAAACAAAACAGAATATGTCATTGTACAATGTACTGTATGTGTTATCTAATCTACCAATGCCGTTGAATTCAAACCTCAATAATTATTATATAATTACTGGACTTCTCTCTTGTCAGGTGAAGAGGTCTTGATCCTCCTGGTGATGGTTGAAAAGACAGCATGAAAAATAGGAGGCAACTTTTCAAGCTGCCCTTTCATCCATCCCCAGGAAGATCATGACTTCTTCACGGGTCCACCAGGAACGCCACACATAAGAACTCCACCTTACCCTCTTACTCACCTTAACGGCTCTCCCTCATCCCTCTCTATTACTGTTTTCTTCGCTCCCCCTTACTCTCAACCTTCTTGATTGTTCTTGATTGTTCGGTCACATTAATGCAGGACTCTGGATCTCTGCCGAAATGGTTAAATGTCGAAAGCATGAGAGCCGTTCTTGCTTGCGATTTCAATGTTGAAAGAAAGCAGTCCAACCCGGAACCATAAGGCAGATGTTGGGAATAACAAAAATCAAACAATTTTGATTATATTGCGGCAGAAACAAAAACCTGATAGCATATGATACGGGCGCTCAAGGACAAATGGCCGGAGATGGGGGAATCAAAGTAAAACAACTGTCATCGAAATACCAACAATTTCCTCAGAGCAGAGATGAGATACTGTACTGTTTACAGAGAGCAAGATGCATTTCCACTGAATAAATCATAAAACCACAGTGTTTAGCAAGTTTAGTACGAACTAACAAAAGTCCTGAAAGATGGCCAGTATGGACAGCAGAGTCATGCTATGGACAGCAGTGCCAAAGGAAAAATATTCAAGAGTGGCAAGCTGTAGAAAGTTTGCCAAAGAGACGAGCGATCAAGGGTTAAAATCAATCCTCCAGGCTTACTGTATCTCTGTGCACTGTTTGTGCAGCATATGTCCCATTACCTCGTTTCATAATAATGGAGGTCTAAGAGCAGTTGCTGAATTTTGTTATGGAAACCTTTTCAGAGAAAAGTTTCATGATTATGAAATACAGGCACAAGCAGAGCAACAAGTCATATCGCCACCACAGCGCTCCAGGGTTGTTCTCCAGTTACCTCTCTCTTACCAAAAACATGCTGGTTAATGGATTGGATATGCTAAATTCCCCTGAAGTGAATGTGTGTGTGTGTGTGCATGGCGTCCTGCAATGAATTGGCATCTTATCCAGGATGTTTTCCCAGGAAAGACCCCAGATTTATCATAAGCAGTGTCCTGAAGATAAATGGATGGATGATGGATTGGTGTACAGACATAGTGTGTGGGTTTGGAAAACTGTAAGCAGCAGTTTCGTGTCAGGGATTCTGACTGCACTTTGCAGTTCCCGTGGTTAATGAGCAGTATTGTATGTGTTTAAGTCTGTGTTTGAGTCCTGTTTCCACCTCTGGTTGTGACTTCCGCTTAGTAGCTCATTGCAAGGACCTCTTCTGTATACATTTTTAATCAGGTTACTTTCATATAACATCTTTTGTCTTTGGTTCGTTGTGAAACCTTGTTAATTTGTTTGTGCATTAAAGGTCACATACACTGATCAGCCACAATATTACAACACAAAAAAAGCATTATGTCCTGGATTGTGGGGAGGCTCTGGCCCCTTGGGCATGGCAGTGCCTTTGGGGATGTGCAGTTGTGTCTGGTAGTTGGATGTTGGCAGTATTTTGGGAGCTGTTGGTTGTGGGCTGGGGCCACCATGGATCGGACTTGTTTGTCTGGTGCGTCATATGGGTGTCCAATTGGATTGGGATCTTAAGTTAAGTTAAGCCTTTATTTGTCACATGTACATTACAGCACAGTGAAATTCCTTCTTCGCATATCCCAGCGTAACTGGGGTCAGAGCGCAGTTAGGGTTAAGGGCCTTGCTCAAGGGCCCAACAGTGGCAACCTGGTGGAGCTGGGGATCGAACCGCCGATCTTCCGATCAGTAACTCAGTGCCTTAGCCCTCTGAGCCACCACTGCCCCTTGGGTGCGTGGATGCTGGGCCTTGGGCTCTTTGCCTGGAGCGTGCGGTGTTTTCTGGAGCCTTTGTATCGTGGTCAGCATTGACTGTTTTCCATGATTTGTGTTGCATTGGTTTTTCCATGGAATCAGACCAAATGGGCCAGCCCTTGGTCTCTGAGGGCTTGGGTGAGCCTTTTGGTGTTCATGATCCTGTCACCAGTTTACTGCTATTTTAATCAGTGTTGTTGTCTTAATAACACTTTATTTAGTGTTAATGCTATGGCTGATCGCCTATGTGGTTACAATGGGGAGGACAATCTAATCAGCTGGTTTAAACCCCAACAATACAAGCAAAATGAAAATAGGATTTTGTTTTGTTGTGGGGACTGGAGACCCATCTAAATTCCTAACCATGACTAAAAGGCATAACAGGTCCTGTTTAATGCTTTTGTTTGTTTGTTTGTTTGTTTGTTTGTTTGTTTGTTTGTTTGTTTGTTTTTGTTCTCATAATCTTACAGTATTTCCATCTCATCTTGAACTTGATTACTGATTATGGACATTCCTACATGATGGCCCTGCCTCCCTATAATGTGCCACATGCTACGAACCATGACAATGATTTTTTAGATTTTGGAACGGATTTTCCGTAATCGTATCCTGCCTTCATCTTTTTTGTTGCTGTTGTTGTTACGCCGTGTTAAAGCCATTACCCGGCAGTGGTTTTAGTCTTGGGTATTTTTTTATACTATACTTCCTCACTAACAAGGTTGTCAGACTGATGGTAGTCCTAGTCTCTGACCTCAGGACCCAGTAAGAGGATGCATTTATTTAAAGAGGCTTTAAAGCACTTCTTTTAGTCGTTCTGGAGTAAAGTTGTTTGCCAAATAACATAAATGTAACTGTGGTCATGATTTTTTTTTTTTTCCCCCATTCATTTCTCGGAACACAGAATTGTGTTGAAATTCTTGCCTGTAGTCATTTACTATGATCTACAGACATAGTGGACAGAGATTAGGTTAGAGGAAATAGAAACGCATTATTATTATTCTTTCAAAGATTCACACTGGGATTTAAACCTTATTTAGGTTACTGGTGCAAAACTGTAACTGATATACGGCTTGAAAAACAGAAACAGCTTGTAATTCTAGAATGTGGGGAAAAAAAACAAACTGGAAAACTGGATTATGTCTCAAGCATTGTTCTGTGTTTTTAATGGCCCGACACACTTAGGTACAATGTTATGTAATAATCCCGAGAAAAAGCACAAGAGAGACTCCAACCTGATGGGACCACGCTGGGGGGTTTTGGAAACAGAAAACCAAGAAGAAGAAAAAGTAAGACAAAGAGATGACACATTCTCATCC
>JAQMYI010000008.1:4415241-4429294 GCA_030014275.1 Clariallabes melas
GTGTTTACTGGCGGCTTTGCATCCGGAAGCGCGCTGTGTCACGGCAAACAAATAATTGCGCAAAAACATAACGGAAGCTTTTAAAAGTAATTAAAAGAAGCTCCGGGGCAGAAGATTTTGCCTCGATCATTTTTTGTAATCGAATTACTCGAGGAACCGTTTCAGCCCTAGTTTGTTCAAAATTTAACGTGTCTCAGTAATCAGGTTTTTCATTTCCTCGTGCAGGCCAGAACCGTTTCCCAGGGTGCCGCTGTAAGACGCAGTGCAACACCAAGCAGTGTCCGTGTTACCTGGCCGTGCGCGAGTGCGACCCCGACCTCTGCTTGACCTGCGGAGCTTCAGACCACTGGGAGAGCAAACAGGTTTCCTGCAAGAACTGCAGCATCCAGAGAGGACTGAAAAAGGTACTAATGTAGTCACATCAGCAAGTTTATTTAAGCAAATCCATGATAGTTTGTGACTAAATGCACACACAAAAAGACAAGGTCCCAAACCGGGAAGGACAACTAGAAATAAGGAAACGGGAAAACGCAGGAAACAACAAGACAAAAAAAAAAGAATAGTAACGTAATCAATGTCTGAACTCAGATCAGGTGCTCACATCACTGTAGGTAACAGACCAAAACACAGGACGTGGCAGTTTAAGCAAAGCTCATATGTAATATACCAAAAGCAAACCACGACAACGTCCTGTACAGCAATGCTCGAAGTTTGCACGCTAGTGATGGGTCATACATGACTGATTCGTCCTTTTTGAACGAGTCTTTAACGTGACTCAGAAGAACGAGTCGTCTCAGAGAGTGATTCGTGCATTTTCTACTGGGCGCGCAGGCACAAAGCATCGCAAAACCTTCATAGGTTATGAACAGGAAACAGAAATGAGTAGTCTTTCGGTCCGAATCGTTCGTCCTTTTGTCACGTGACTCCCATAGACGCTACGAAGCGCAATAGATTCAAAAGAACGAACGATTCCAAGAGATATGATGGTGAGCTTCTCATTCTGTTATAATAATATTTCGGTAGCTGCATTGTAATATTTTCATTACTGGAAATATAGGCAGAATTTGTATACCGACGTGTTGGGGGTCTGTTTATTAAAAATGTAACATTTTATTTTATTTCTGATCAAAAGACTGAAATGAACTAAATGACTCAAAAAAAGATTTGTTCATTTTGATGAGCGAGATTCAAAGAACCGATTCAAACGTCCCATCACTAGCGCACAATAAAGCACACAGTATTGGGTAAACTGTAACCCAGTATAGTGGTAGTTCGGTAGTTCGGTTTGGTTTTTAAAGCAGCCGGTACCAAGAGGAATCATAAATTAAAGGTATGTGAGGTTTAATATCTATTTATTTCACATTTTGCTTCATTTACATGTTTTTTCTAAATGTATTGATTTTTTTTATCTGCAAAAATATAATTATAGTGTTGAAAATTGGTAATATTGGTAATATTTTTGGATGGCTGGAACGGATCGTCTGCATTTACATTATTTCCTATGGGAAAATGCGTTTCGCAATATGAAATTTCGCCTTAAGAACTCTTAAATTTAATTTTAAATTGGTATGCCGATGTAGTGCTGTATTAGAAATGCGATATCTTTTAAGATTGCTTAAATGAATTTGCATGATTAATACAATATCAGACTGTCGTTTAGCGTGTATGTCACTCCAGTGTGAGCTCTTTTAAGAGTTTAACAGGTTCAGGGTTTAACTCCTGACCTCTGACCTGTTTAGCACCTGCTCCTGGCTCCATCAGATGTAGCAGGATGGGGAACTTTCATCAAGGAGCCGGTTCAGAAAAACGAGTTCATCTCAGAGTACTGCGGAGAGGCAAGTGAATCCAGTATACACACTCACTCACACACACTCAGACATGTGTGGTGGATACAAGTGCACGCTCAAGTCCTCTCACTGTAATCTTCTGCATCTGACCTAAGATAAGACATTAAATAAGTTTTTATATGTTTACTATTAGTTTTAGTGTAATTTACAGTAGTTTTTTTATTTTTAGTTTGATGATTTTTTTTATAGTCAGTTTTAATACCTCAACATGTTTGATATTTAATTCAAATACTTGACATTTCTGGGGGGTGAAAATCACAGAAGAGCTTAGCTGGACCACTAACACCTCCACGATTGTGGGGAATAATAATAATAATAATTATTATTATTATTATTATTTTTATTTATATAGCGCCTTTCCAGAGCTCAAGGACACGTTACAATGAATGTAAACAAAGCTCAGCAGCACCTCTTCTACATGAGGACTCTCAAGAGATCCCAGACAGTGTCATCGAGAGTATAATAGCATTTTGTATGAATTCATACAGTAGTATGCTCGTTGCAACCAGGCTGACTGGAAAGCGCTACAGAGAATTGTGAGAATATTATAGCACATCATCGCGACCAAACTACGAGATCTGGACTCCATCTACTGTATACGTTACTTCCTGTATGGCGAGGAGCTGCACTGTGCAACAACTAATGTGCATGCTTTAGTACTTTTATGCATAGTTTAATTTTTTTACAATTATAATAACTAAACTTTTGTAATTAAATGGAGAATATTAGGTACTTTTTCATTAAACTTGGTGTGATTGAAGCACAAGTTTTGAATCTTATCTCGTTCTACCTCATTCTGTTCATTCGGAATGCATATTCTTTTATTATTCATTATTCTTTATACTTTTATTGATTGATTTATATCTCTATGTTGCTACATGTGCTATGCATGCTGGGTTGAGTCATTTCGTAGTTTCTTTTAACAATGAGAATAACAATGAGCTTTACGTTCTTACTTAATTACTTTCATGCTGTCTTGATTAGAATAATTGTTGAGGTCTTTTCAGGTTCACATTGAAGAAGATTTCATAAAGATGTGTGAAGAGTGGAGAGTCTTATTGCGGTTTTAAACCCTGTTGTTGTAACTTGCATTTTCCCAAATTATTTTATTTGATTTAGGTTGAAAAGGAATTATTTGTTGATTGTTTTTTCACGTCCTGAATTGGTTATGTTTCCCAATCAGTTTTTTTCTCTCTCCTGTATGTTCAGCTTATTTCCCAGGACGAAGCAGACAGAAGAGGCAGAATCTACGACAAGTACATGTCCAGCTTCCTGTTCAACCTGAACAATGGTACATACTTTATCTGTTGTGTTTTATCTACTCCTGCTTGCTTTATTTTACACATTTATACCTCCATGTGGAAAGGGCTTACCATATACTTTCTGCATGTGCGTTTGACCTGGACAGACTTTGTGGTGGACGCAACGCGGAAAGGGAACAAGATCCGCTTCGCCAACCACTCGGTCAATCCCAACTGCTACGCGAAAGGCAAGTTCAGCTTCACAACTTAGGACTGGTGGTCTGATTGTTTCGTTTTTTTTAGATGGTAACTTTTTGATGAGATCTGATTAATGGATTTCTTTGTAGTTGTCATGGTGAACGGTGACCACCGCATCGGGATCTTTGCCAAACGGGCCATACAGCAGGGAGAGGAGCTGTTTTTCGACTACAGGTATTCTGTAGTGTTGATTAGGCTTCAGGAAAACTCAAATCGACATGATTTCACCGTCTGTCCCATGTTTGGTTTTGTATTCATTATTTATTCATTGTACTTACTAAGGTGTTCGGTTCTTAATCTAAACACACCCAAGCCAGCGCGTGAAGCTAAGAGAGGAGGTTGTTGTGTCCTCTGAAGCAGATTCGATCTGGATCTCAGCGTTGTAATTTATTGTCATTGATATTTACATTTTTAAAAGGACAGTTGATGCATTTTAGTGTTGTTTTCTTCCAATTAAACTAAACTACACAATTGTATATTTATCTGTGTGTGTGGCTTGGGAAAACCATTTATATTTACATAAGTTCTATAAATTCTGTAAACATTTTCTTATATATACACACACACTGATCAGCCATAACATTAATACCCAGCACATAACCCTTAAAGCATTAACACTGATTATGAGTTATATAGCAGTAAACTGGTGACAGGATCATGGGCACCCAAGACTCACCCATGTCTGCAGGGACCAACACCCAACCTGTCTGGTCCAACCCCATACAAAAGCCAATGTAGCACAAATCGGCAAAAAGTCATGATAGAAAGGCACAAGAACACACCGTGTTCAACACAGTGTTCAGCGCAGCTTGCTGTGCAATGGACCCAGCCCAAGTCCAATCCACGGAGGCTCCACCCCAAAACCCACAGCACCCAAAGCATCCTCTGCCAACATCCTGGTGCCAGACACAACAGCACAGGTCTTGTGGAGTCCTGACCCCGGAGTTGCCCAGGTGACACACAAGGCGGATCTACACAGTACTTAGCATACTGTTTTGCGTTGTATTGGCTGATTGGTGTATTGTTATGAAAACTACAGGTTTTCCTGAATTGTCTGATTTGTTGCTAACCAAAAAATATGTTGGACACCAACAAAGAGGTGTCAAAGAAATATCATAGTCAAGAAATATGGGTTTCCAATATTCCAAAATGGGTTTTCCCAGACCACAACACATGCACATTATTTTGTTATGTTTTTCTGCCAATATTTAATATACATGCTAGTTTTATGTGCAAAAATAACTACGACCTGACGAGAGAAATAGCATTGCTTTGTGAAGGGATTTTAAGGCTGCTTCACAATTGAACACTGCTGGTAGTTCTAAAAATAGTTTACAATTAAAAATATATAATTTTATTTTGGTAAAACATGCAAAGGACAGGTGCTAAAAAAATTTTAGTTTATCATACATTTATTTCCAGTAAGTGGTATGTCCTTGTCGCAGTGGTTCTAGAGTCTATTCTGGGAACACTAAGCTCGCCGCTGCCCTAGATAGGACGTTCATTGCAGCCAAAAGCTAATAACAAAATTAAAAAAAAAAAAAAAAACTTGCAAATGTTAAAAATAAATTTAGTTTAAGTTAGAGAATTTCTTTTCCTAATGGCTGCATCTAACCCAGTTCTCATTTATAGTCTGATAATTATTTTATCATTGTTTGATTTTAATACATTTGCATTATAGCTATCATAAATTGAGTGGGTGGGGCAGGGTGGTAGTGCTGATTTAATGAACATTAACACAAAGAAAACCCGAGTATGAACTGGACAGAAAACGGAAAAAATCATAACTTAGAAATCATAACTGAACTGTGAAAACAGAACCAGATGCAAGACAAAGACAGCAAATAACAATAGAGCATAAATAATACAACTAATCCCCAAATAACCTGAAACACTTAGGAAGCATAAAACTGTGCTTTACAGTTTGAATTCTGGAAGAGAATAACAAAATTCCCCCAAATACAAAAAGGGTCCAGAGAGCCCAGACATACCCACTCCATCAAAAAGCACTACTCCAGGGCACAAACGACGCCCAGAACACACCCTCTAAATCTTGGTTTGGGTCCTCCAACAGTGAGGCTGTGACATGGCTTGGGGGATGGGTGAGGACTTGGCATGGGGACTGTGGCAAAACGGCATATGCACAGGGCCGATACTTGACACGGACATGGGGCCAGAGCTTGGCATTGGTAAGGGGTCTGGGATTGCCACGATGGCATAGCTAGAGCTTAGGCACTGGGCATAGGCACTGGGCCAATGCTTTAAACTTTGCTTTGTTGGCCCAAGGGGAAAGCTTTGTGCAAGCACAACATCCTTAAAGCCAGGCTGCAGTGCCAGCATGGCGTCCCTGAAGCTGGCCATTGGCACCAGCATGAAATCAACGCTGGAGTGCGATACAAGCATAACATCAGGGATGTTGGAGCGCGGTGCAAGCACAGCATTGGAGAACAGAGCAAGTGTGACATTCTGGAAACTTGGTGGTGCCAACATATCACTTTTGAAGCTGGGGTGTGCTGCAGGCATGATGTTCTGGAAACCTGGTGGGGGTCAAGTATAATGCTCTCAAAGGTGGGGATTGCTGCAGGAACCATGTTCTCAGAATGTGGAGGCAAAGCAAGCACAACATCCTTAAAGCCAGGTGGTCCAAGAAGCACACTGTGGATACAGCAGTACATCCTGGGCACCAGAGGTCACTGCTGGGCTGGGCTGAGACAGTGCAGTGTCTGGCTCAGACAAGGCTCAGGTGAAGCACATAGATGGTATAAAAAGAACTGGACAAACCCTCCGTGACATCACCCACAGGTTTTCTGAAGAGGGGTTTTAGAAGCTGAAGTATGGGTGCTCTGGTCATTCCCATCTTGGCAGGAGCTGATTAATCCATGAATGGGCGAAATGAAAGGAGGCTTTCTGTTTGTTTTGAACATGGTATCTAACTCCGTTATCACCCACAAGCTAGCAAGGTTAGCTTTAGCTTAGCTAAAATTATATGGTAGATAACCATAATTTGTAATGCAAATGATTGGGAGGATTGAACTCTGTCATCCATACCCTACATGTCATCCATATCCAACATCCAAATTTCACCAATTCTAGTTAGATGGTTAGCTAAAGTGATGCTTAGTAGACAAATAACAGTTTGACACCTTCATTGCAACTGTTAGTCAAATCAGCCACCCCCTAATTATACATACCTTTATGGCTTAATATAATTTTAACTGATGAGTTAAAATTGAGTAAAAATAAACTGATCTGCACATTTTGGCACATCTGGGTTGACCCATTTTTTAGAACCGGAGGTTTCCTCTTGGTGAAGCATGGCAAAGTTCTGGCAGAGTAGGACATGCATCATGAAAGCATGGTAGAATTCAGGCACAGCATGGCATGATCCGAGCAGAGCATGGGAAGTCTTCCTGTTAACCTCCATCTGGACTTGGGCCAGCTGAATGGCAAGTTAGTGCCCTTTGCTCCTGTAATGTTCACATGACATAGTCTGCTGAGCTGGGATTGCAGCTGTCCCGCTGGACATCTCTCTACCTAGGGTCATCAGACCCCTTTTGATGTGTGGGAGCAACTTCACCCTGGACACCATTGTGCTCTTTGCCACCAGTCTCACATGCGCTATTTGAGGTGCCACTCTCAGCCTCACTTGTGCTCTCTGACTGGAAAGACTTATGGCGAATCGTGAGTCAAGGCCCCGTCCACTTGGGCTTCTTTCACTCGCACTTGGTGACTGCCAGCCAAATTTGATTGCCTCACAAAGCTGAAAATCATGCACTCAGATATCCACAGCTGACCCACCTGCTACAGCAAAGGTTAGGTCTTGCATTCTGTCATGAATTGATTTGAACCCAATGTAAGAATAAAAAGTCCCAAAACACAAAGTGTCCAAAGCAGATGCTAACACCCGTGATAATGGCTTTCTAGATTCTGTTAATTAAGCAAGCATTAAAACCTTGTAATATGATAGAAATGTAATAGATGTATTATTCACACACTAACAGAGATGAATTTTTGAAAAGTTAAACGTAAGCTCAGGATGTGAGCGACCATGCTAAGTTCCTCCGACATTTTAGTCAGGACCAGCATGAATAACGGGAGCCCTGCCTCAGACCTATGTGCGTATGTGCTGGTGCCATGTTCTGGGCAAGCTGTTGCTCTTGTTGAATTTGAAGGTAAGCTGATGTTTTTTGACAAATATCAAACCATCTGTGGAAGCAGCCTCATTTTGAGCAGAAGCAGTTTCTTTTACCGAGTGGTTTCCAAGTTCGGCTAAGCACGGGATCTAACTTGCCTTTGTATTTATTATTACTTTTTAAAGCTTGTACTGGATTGAAACCCTGAATCTCATTGATATTCACTTATAGTACATCACTGGATCCCTCGTAGGTACAGTCAAGCCGACGCTCTCAAATACGTGGGCATTGAGAGGGAGATTGACATGGTCTGATTTTCCCACCTGCCGCCTTTCCTGCCCACAATGCACCTCTCCACAATCAGGACCATGGTTCCGAAATGTGGTTGCCCGGATACATCTTTGGTTACAGGAAAGGACTCATAACATTACGATAAATGGTATGATAACAGAATTGCTTATCACTAAATAAAAAAAAAAAAAGTCATAAAACTTTCCGTATTTAAACATGGGATTAATAGAATTGTCTGAACTAGCATGTTTGTTGGTCTGTTAAATAAACAGGATGCTAATGTTCTTATTAGAAGTCAGTCTAACAGGTCAATGATTTGCAAAACTTTTTTGAAGAAAAATCTTTAAAATATTGTATACAAAAAAGTTTAACTTAGCTTTCACGCTAATTAGTTGTGCATTTACATTCCCAGCTTGACGTGACAGAAAGCACAGGAATGCTAAGCTAATGAAGCCTTCCATGAAGCCTATAGTGTGCTAAGTTTGCTGTTTCTGTTACGCTTGCAGCATGTAGGTTAGTACAGAAAATATTAGTGTATGCCATCGTACTAATATAAATGGCTCACATTCTACACAGAACATTAGCCAGTCATGAATGGTATCACCTGCTACAGAGCTAGCATATGGACGGTTAGCAGTGTGTCATGTGGGAGTATTTCTACTCGCATTCACGCTACAGCAACGACGGGGGTGAGTTATCATCCTGAAAATAAAATAAATAAATAATAAAAATCACCTTAAATAGCTGTGTCATTTCCGTTAGTCACGTTTTTTTTCCTGACAAGACAGCGTCGAAAGCTGCCGGTTTGGCTAGTATGGAGCGCTCTTCACTTCAGTTTTTCACGTTGTGATAAACTCTGTACACAAACTTATAAATAACAGTTTTATCATACTTATATATACTCAACATAACGTATCGTTGGAAACTAGGAGACATGTTTATGGTTGCTGGAAACTTCACATCTGCAATAATGTTATCGTTAGCTATAATGCAGTGCACTGTAACGTTAGCTTCGTACTCTAATCTGCAAAGTTTTGCTGTTTTCCACCTTGACATTAAAGCTGTAATTTTTTTTTTTTTTTTTTAACGATGTGTTTCTATAACACGGCCATTTACTGTCAGCTACCCTAATCTGTTTTTAACCAGAATGCCTAGCTATTCCAGAGCTAAGCCTCTCAGCTAAGTTGGCTAAGTTAAGCACACATACAGTATATACTTATTTCTTATTTGTAAACTAGCAACAGTGGCAGGTACAGCATTACAGTGTCAGGGTTGCCAGGTCTCGGGAAAAATTCTAGCCCAGCCACATCAAAAAAAAAAAAAAATTTAATGCACAAAATACATGAAAACAGACCTAACCAGATTTTTATTTTTTTTTTGTAATATGCCTTTTTAAATCACGTGGTACATTGCATAATCATCTCCATAATCGCCTGTTATTTGCAATACTGTACAATGTACAGCAGAAATGCTTCTGTACTGTACATTTCTGCATGTACATTTTGTTTGCAATTGCCTATGTTTGGAAATTGGATTTCATTATAATTATAAGGTTTATACCAGGAAGTGGAAAAAAAAAAAAAAACTCAAGAGCAGAAAATATTAGTGTATGCCATTGTACTAATATAAATGGCTCACATTCTGCTCAGAACATTAGTCATGAATGGTATCACCTGCTACAGCTACAGTAGCATATGGACGATTAGCAGTGTGTCATGTGGGAGTAAAACTCAGAGAGGCCGACAGGGTCAATGTGCATTTTGAGCAAACGATGATGAAGGAAAGAAGCAATCGACATTTGTATTTGTATTAGTTTTTCTTTTAAAGAGCAAGTGAGTTCTATTTTTTTTTATCCCTTTTTAAATAACGAGGTTAACCAAACGAACCCACCTGCTAATATGTTAACTTTATTATAATTTGTGTAATGTTCAAGAAAGCATGCTTTAAAAAAAAAAAAAAAAAAAAAGAACACAAAGCATAATCCATTATATTAATTTCAGAATGAGTTCAATCCTATAAATCAGACTTAATCTTCAGTGCATAATATGATATTTCTTATTACTTTTTACGTTTAGCTCCAGTTTTACAGAAACTTTACCTTCTTTATTCTCCCACTATGGAAACTTCATGCACTGATCTACAAGGCGGTTCTAACACATATTTTAAGGTACTGATTTATTTTATGTTACATGAAGAACTACTCGTATTTCTGTACAGTGTGTGGGTTTTTCATTTTACAGAGAAATGATCAATGTGCATACATCATTCCAATTAATTTAGTTATCAAACGTGTACAAGGGTTCATATTATGAAAGAAATATACCTTAAAAGGGAACAATTTGTCATTTAGAGAGTGCTCCAGATATTTGTATCTGTATTGGCTTTAAATCTACATTTTTTTTTGTTTTTATTTTTTGTCTTTATAAACCCTATACCCCTAGAAACCATAAACGCTATGGGGGGAAAAACCCAGCTCATCAGCATCAATGTAATGTTTGAATTCTGATTCTTTACAGTCCGTTAACCTTAACTACATCACTCATGTTCTAGTCTTTAATCGGGAAGTTTGCCTGCATCACGTGATGCTGTGATACTGTACATCCAGCAGGATCCATGCACGAAGTAAATGTGCACCCGTAGTTTTATGATAAAATATATGCACCCACCTCTTACATTTTTGAGCAAGCCTTAGCTATTAATACGTTCACCCCGTCCTTAATTTGTCACAACATAACACACTCTGAGGAAGGTCATATTCACCCCCTTCCGCTTGTACGACCTCACAGACACAGGAGTACAAATATGATGTGGAAATATGATGGGTAATGTTGAATGGACAATCCAAACACAATGTTGCAAATCAAATCTCAAAACAACAAAATTTTCATCTTTTTTTGTAGCGTTTATGCCGATTAACATCCATTCACACAACGTCCGACCACATTTCTAACAGCGTTAAGAATCGGAGATTGGGATGGACACAACAGCTTCCCACACTCATGTTACACGTATCTTAGCGCTAACTCTTTCATTTCCTTTCAGAAATGTTTCTGGTGAGGTGCGTTTTAGCTCCCAAATTACTCTACTGTAATATGGTGTTTGTACAAATACCAAGCTGCATCATGTCTGCTTTTACAGAGCACATCTCAGACCTTAAGCTTTTTCCTTTTTTTTTTTTTTATCCTGATTGTTTTCCAGTTTAATATTTCAGTAAAATGTTGTCAGGGTGTGCAGTGCTTGTTGTTATGCACACATATTTACTTGCATCATCATCAGTGTGCCCCCTAGTACTCCAGTGGAAACCATAGTGCGCTTTCACTGCAGTGACCAGAGTTTAAGGGATGCTCAAGCCTTCAGTTTTGTACTAATATTTTTGCAAAATTGTCTTAGGTGCAGTCGTTCAACATTATCCCACCATCATGTAGTCAACATCGTTCCGTCATTACATCAAAGTCATTCTTACTTTCAAAAACAGCATAATATCAAAGTCGCCCCGATGTCCCTAATGTTGCCAAATTAACATCAAACCAAAAATTCCTGCTGGGATAAATCTGTTATCTGAGGGATTTCAAGATTCGTACCTATTTGTCTCTGGGACAGTCGTCCTTCAGACTAACAATCCTTGAAAAACAGACGTTTTTTTTTTCTGTATTTATTATTTCTAGGCATTAGTACATAGGAAATAGGAATTGGGTGCACAGATTTTATCTTTTGACTATGGAGTCTATTGACTTGTAACATTTTCAGACAGATGCCATTTCTGAAAAAAAATATATATACAAGTTTTTGTATACATTTACAAAACAATCTGTTCATTTCAAATAATGTATTGGTATTGGGTCACTATTACTGAATTTGGTCTGTTGGAAATATGGTTTTGACGCATTGTACTGCAAAGTTATACTCAAATTTACATTTTGAGAATTTCTGAAATTTGTTTTTGGATTGCCATGGTGGTTTCCTTTAGAATTTAGAGTATTCCTGCTTGTTTTGCTTTCCTTCCAAAGTAAACTTAGCAAAAAAAAAATTTTTTTTTTTTATGTAGTACACGACAAAAAGAGAAAGTGGATGAGCATCTACACGTAATGAGGTCACGGTTATGATATTGCTGCTGTTGCTCAGCTATGACATGAGCAAACAGGAATTTTAGGAAACTGCCATGGCGGTCATCCACTCAGTTACAGTTGTTTTTTTTATTTTTTTATTTTTTCCTTTTTTTTTCCAACCTTAAAATGCTGTTTGTTTAACTGCCACTTCCTGGAATATTATTGTTCATCTGTACCCATCGTTTAATCTTCTGAAGAAGTCTTCCCATTTCAACATGTGCCAAAAATGCTGACTCAATGTGGAATTCATAACGCTGTTCAAATTAATCCTTACCTTTTACGTTTTGGAATTGATTACATTTCTATACATACAAGTTCCCATTTTGTTAAAGTTTTGTTTTAATTTTTTTTTTCCATGTAATATATTGTTCATGTACAATGATACAATAAAATACTAATATCCAAGGTCTAAAGGTCACGAGAATGAATATTACTGTATATAATATTATTTCTGTACTAAGTATATGCCGTCAATGCTTACGCCAAACTACGCTTTATAAAAAGAGAGCTCTGTGAGGTGATCGAAATGCCGTGGAAGGTAGATGTGTTTGTGAAAGCAAGCAGGTCTGTGTATGAAAAATAAATTTATAACTTTGAAATGTGACTGTGTTTTTGTGTCTTTGCCATCGTTAGTTTCTCATGGGTACAAATAGTTGGTTTCTAGATCATATACAGTTTTAGCAGGCTTATAGATAATAGTGTAATTCAGTTTAGTGATGTTTAAAGTGGGGGGAGTCGTTACAGTAGTATTGAGTGTATGGAAATTTACCAGGGAATTTCCACCATATCGATGTTAGTAGTACATATGCAATCTATATTCGATACTTACAGCCTGTGTTAGGAGGTCAATGCAAAATGTCTCCACTAAATGAAAATAAATTGCCGATCGGGTCGAATGTAGAGAACGGAGTCACCAGCAAAGGGTCATCAGACTGTCGGAGAGACTCTTGTTTAACTCCTAAGTGACTTCAGAATAAAGTCCTATCTATTAGCACAAGGTAATTTGTAACAGGAATAGGTCTTCCAGTTTATAAGAAAATCTGGCAGCATTAATTGAAATGTACTCTATTTTCATCGATTATATGGCGGAGTGTACGGTACAACAATGAGGCACATGGTAGTTTGTACCTTCATACCTTTAGATTAAAGATAAAGATATTCAAATCAGAGACACTGTAAAAAATGTATCGAGTATATTTAACTTATTTAATTCTGCAAAGAAATTCAATAACATCTGCATTTATAATGGGTCATTTAGTCTATAGATGGAAATGATGTGTTTAGAATTCTCGCTTCTGGTTTATCAGAAGATATTTTCTAAAAAGCAGCATGGACTAAAGTCCCGTCTGTAATACAAGGTGTATGTCAATGTACAATTATACAGGTTGTCCCCGACTTACGAATGAGTTTTGTCCCGGGAACACATTCGTAAGTCCATTTTGTTCTTAAGTCCGACAAAGTGTAACTTATACGCCTTTGACATGAATAAACAATGTAAAGCATACCGGTCCACTTGACTATATCTCCTTTCCACACACTGCCGTCATCTGGCCATAAACCGTAATGCGCCTAAGAAAATGATTCTCTCAGTGAAAGGTTGTCTCTACGCCTTTAAACCAGTTTTCCACTGTATTGGACTGTGAACTCTGTTTTGTTGAGGATTGTCCTGAAATTCGGATTATTTACCATCAGGACAGACATTTTCTATCATCATGCTCCCGGACTGATTCATTGAAACCGGCGATTCCGACTCATTTCTCCATCAACACACTATTTACACACTGACAATATTGTATATACTGTAATTGTAAATATTGGTATCTGGTGCACTGCAGTGTCTATTTTTTGTATAATACATGTGAGCTACTTCCATGATTGCTCTTTCTTCACTTGTCTACAGAATCAGCAGTGACCCAGTTAGATGCCTAGAAGAAATGATTAACAGATTTATATTTATGCAGGTAGTCTCAGACTTACAAACATTCGAGTTATGAACTTCCACAGATATGAACGAACCGCAGTTCTACGAGCATTTATAGATGAGAACAAATCATGGAAGTTGATCTTGTGTTTTGAAAAAAAAAATTAACCCTGCAGTGCACCAGGCTCGATTCCCGTCTCTGTGTGCATGGAGTTTGCATGTTCTCCCCGTGCTTGGTGGGTTTCCTCCGGGTACT